>JAGVSP010001000.1:0-123667 GCA_022494985.1 Micrasema minimum
AAATCATGAAATACTTCTACCACTCTCCTTTATCCGCATTCAAACATGTCAAAAACTGTGCGTTTGAGCACATAAAATTGGAACATGTAGCACATATACAAAATCCAAAAATGTGTGTGGTATTGGCTAATACTAAGAATGGTTAATGTTGTAACACGTAAAATGGACACTTAACCCAACCAATGACAGGCAAAAGCCCCGTTAACGCTTGAATGTTTATATTCCAGAGCTTGGAAAAAGCTTTTCAATTTCTGTTGAGATATCGTTTATAAAAATTTAATTTGATCAATTATTTAAAATAAAAATTTTATCTCAAATACCACATTACACCAACAGCCACATTTTACTACTAAAGAAACGAGTTTTTTTTCTATGCTGAAAAATTAAATTTTAATAATTGGTGAAATTGGGGGAAAGCGTTTTCAAGCACAGCACTTCGTCGCTGGTTACAATAATCAATAAGAAGAATCTGAGTTCGATTTCTGGCTGGGTCATCAATTTTTTTTTACTCTTTTTTTATTGTCTTTTCATTAACACCTCGTCGGTAAAATTCGGCGAAAATATTTTTAAAGCTTTTTATCAACTCTAATATGTTAAACTAACTAACTAACTTACCATCACGCCACGTAGGCAGAGAGGATAAAACGCCACACCACTCTGTCCTGGCACACTTCTCTTGCTTCCTCCACATTCATACATCTTCTCATGCACGCACGTCGATTTTTCCGACTTCTTACATGCCCACTTTCAAGCACTTGTTTTACTTAATCATGCCATGTCTTTCTCGGCTTTCCTCGATTTCTACATCCAGGCACAGTCGCAACAAATATTTTTTTAGCCGTTCTTTCATCATCCATTAGCTCTACATGACCGAACCATCGTAACAGACCTTTCTTAATTTTGTCGATAATGCTTATCTCAGCCTTGCACTCTGCTCTAATTACGACATTTCTACACCTATCATACATAGTCTTACCACACATTCACCTTAGAGATCGCATTTCAACTGCATTCAATCTTCTTTCGTCCTTCTTTTTCCAACACCACGCTTCACTACCATACACAAGGGTTGGTACCAGAACTCCATTATGAACTGCCAATTTAGCCTCTTTTGATAAGCACTTATTAGATACGACCGACTTTAAGGCACCATTAACTCTGTTACCGGCACTAACCCTCCTTCAATGTCCTTATCCATATTTCCATCCCTAGTGAACATATATTGATGTATTGATATACTCTAATATATTGATTCAAATACATCTTTGTTGTGCTGGAGGCAGTTTGTGGAATCCATATGCTCCACATAGGGAGCGGATATGGTATACTGATGATGACGATAAAAGAACTTTCATGTTTAAACGTCTTTTGAAATTCAGCTCTTGTCTCTAAAGATATTTAAATGTGTTTTAAAAACCACAAACGCCGATTGCTGATTTATTTACCTATTGAACGGAGTATAAATGTGCCCTCGTATATTTAACGACCTGTAAACCGACTATTTATAAGACATCAAACGACGGAGCATAGTCTGTTCAATATAATGTTGCGACAGTTTTCTAAATAATGTTTTTTTCGCTTATTTTCAGACTGGGTGGTCGGTGACGCCAATGGATCTGGAAAATGGGGAGTCTTGTTTATTTCGGAGGTTTTTTGAATTGGTAAGTGATTTTGTACCCGCTACGTCACTCACTACGTCATAAATAGGCACCTACGTCATCACTAGACATCTACGTCACACGTTTCGTGTATTGGCCTAAGTGCTGGAGTCTTTAAACGGTGGAATTTGATAATAAGTGGTGTTATGAAATTAACCCTAGGAAGCGTATATTTAAAAAAAAATAGTATGGAAACACCTTTCTAGTGAATTCTTGTTCGCAGGGCCTAGTGCTTAATTTTTATTTCGCTCTTCTGTGAAAACACTTTTTAATGTCAAAAAAAGAAAAAATATTGATCTGTCAATATGGAGTAATCTGATTGGTCCTTGTATAAGAAAGCAGCCAATCAACTTATGAATAACCGATTTCTTTGTTCAAAAGGATTCTGGAATGGAATAATTCAAATTTGAATACACGAGACACTGTTCCATTTTACATAATTTGAAATTAATTCCATTTTAGAAATACATTGCGTAAAGATAAATAAATAATCAATTCGTCTACTTGTTAATCATTTTATTGCATTTCTAAATTTAGCGTATCTATTTTTAATATTTAGCTGATCTCAGACCTGAACTGACAGCCGATAGGTTATCTTAGGGGCAATTTGTGGAATCCATACGCTCCACAAGGGGTACAAATGGAGAAAAAATTATGACTTATACTGTCTGTACCTCAGATGAATACAAATCTAAATGTTATATGGGCGGAATGGGGAATGTTGTAGTACATCAAGTGGCCACTTAACCCAGCCAATGACAGGTAATAAGCCCCGTAAACGCCTAGATAACCCACATTCACTTCCAGAGTTTCTCTGTCTCTGCTGGGATATCAATAATATGTTATATGTTCATTTGAACTACTATTGATATCTCAACAGAAACAGAAAAACTCTAGAAATGAATGTGGATTATTTAGGCGTTTACAGGGCATATGACCTTTTATTTGCTGAGTCAAGTGACCACTTGATGTATTACAACATTCCCCATTCCGCCCATCATCTGATAACCATATAGGACAAATTTCGGAAGATCTATTAGTATAAATTATTACAAAACGTTTCTTTTTTAACGACATTTTTCTCACTGGAGACATCTGTTGACAAAAATTGCTAAGCATTTGGCAATCAACTTTTTTTGGTACGTAAGATTCATCTGAATTTAATTACTTACTAGAAGACGCCTGAAGATGTCTCTTCAATTTATTTGCTTATATATTTAACCACGTTGAACTAAGTTTCCTGAGCATATAAACCCAACGCTATAAAAAATCCTATATAGTTCTAGATAAGTCCGCATCTAATGGTGCATAGGGCACGGCATTGGTACACCAAGTGCAGTGTATCTTGGTCATTTTATTACACGAATGTAAGATGATCAGTCTTACGCTTCAGAACCAGTCCAAGGTATCAGACATGAAATATTTATATGAACCACACATGTAAATAACTAACTTAACTAACTAACCATCACGCCATTTCCCCGAAGGGGTAGGCAGAGAGGATAGAACGCCACACCACTCTGTCCTGGCATACTTCTCTTGCTTCCTCCACATTCATACATCTTCTCATGCACGCACGTCGATTATTCCGACTTCTTACATGCCCACTTTCAAGCAGTTTGTTTTTACTTGATCATGCATGTGTTTTCTCGGCCTTCCTCGACTTCTACATCCAGGCACAGTTGCATCATATATTTTTTTAGCCGTTCTTTCATCATCCATTCGCTCTACATGCGAACCAACATAAAAGACCTTTCTTTAGTTTTGTCGATAATGCTTATCTCAGCCTTGCATTTCTGCTCTAATTTCAACATTAGTGCATACATAGTTTTACCACACATTCGCCTGAGAGATATAAATAAAACTGCATTCAATTTACTTTCATATATTTTTTTGAAACTCCATGCTTCGCTTCCATACATAAGGGGTAAATAATATTTCATTTTGAATTGAATCGGTGACCTCGTGCACGGTAGCCAAATGCGCCACCACTGTGCTACGAGGCGGACATAAAAAAACCGATAAAAATAACAGAACTCTTATCTTTCAAAATGTAATAATTGTACATCTGGTTATTTTGACATCCATGTCTTTGATCATATCACGTGGTCCAATCAGACGAGAGTATTGGAAGTGACAGGAGTTAATATATCGTAGATCGAAGTTTCACTAAACGCAATCAATTTTCTTCATTTCATCTTTTCTACTTCGAACAACAACAAAGTTTTTTTTTTACTTTTAATTTTTATCCATCTCGTGGTATAGTGAAAACATATGTTTGATACCTTGGACTGGTACTGAGGCGTAAGACTGATCATCCTACCTACCTAGCGTAAAAGCGATCAAGAGACACTGCACTTGGTGTACCAATGGAGTTTCGAAGTTGATTTTTTTTTCTATAAATGTTTGCAAATTCTCATCAAATACAATATATTTAGTAATTTTTAATAATTTATTCATAAATAGTTTCATAAAACAAAATAAAAAAACTTAATAATTTTAATAAGAATTTGTGCAATTTTACGAATTCTGATGTATTGATGAATGTTTTTATGAGAAAAAAAAATTTCAATCTCAGATTAAAAAGTTATATAAATGCTTAACAAACTTCTCAACAAATGCCACCAGAGAGAAAAATTGATGAAAATTGTCGAAAAACAAACTCAAATTTGGAAGGTTCTGTACAAATTAAATATATTTATTGTTGTAGTACATCAAACCACTTAACCCAGCCAATGACAGTTCATAAGCCCTGTAAACGCCTCGATAAACCACATTTGTTTCCAGAGATTCTCTGTCTCTGTTGGGATATCAATAATATCTGATATCAGCCCAGCATTGGTATAATCCAGTATTTGTATACATTCAAAATGTTGTTAAAAATAAATAGTTAACTGTTGTCCTAATTCCTGATAATTTCATAATATAATCAGGACGCTTGTGGGTTATATGGACTCCTTAAACCGTAATCATCATCATTCATTGATTCATTCTGTCCACATGACCGGACCATCGTAAAAGACTTTTCTAAATGACCTTTTTCTGGCTCGGCTATATTCGAGCTTTTTATCCCTATTTCAGTGTAAATTTATCGACTTACCACACCCTGCCGGCGTGTTTAGCTAATACGGTTGATAACTGCACCCATTTTCTAGTCCAGAATCGATACCTCGTTTGTCTAGCGAGTTGGGCCACACCCAGCAGAGGCAATAACGCTAATCACTGCTGTGAAACCAACCAACTAACTTTACTCAGGCGCTTTAACTTGCCATGACGCAAAACACAGCAACCTCTGGTGTCAAATGTCATCATCATCTTCTTGTACTTCTTCCACCACGTTCGCTCCTTCGCGGAGCATGTGGATTTAGCCAACACTTTGGTTACCTCTAGTGGAGTAGAGAGAAATGAAAGAGTTCTTACAGTTTCTAGTGCACATTTATTACACAGAAGTTACATGAAAGTAAATACAATGAAAACTTAACTAATTAAACTAAGATTGACATGAATTATGAAAATAGAAAAGTGCAAAATGAATTTAGATTGCCACACAATTTGGCGGCAAGAAATTTGTACAGAAGATGAAGGTTAAAATGTCTCTCGTCATTGTCCGATAGCGTTCGGCAGAGTTCGGTAGGTCTTGCTTCGTTCCGCGCCGCCCGCGTGACGTATTTCTTCCGCCACATGGACATCACTAGATCCCTCCAGGAGACCCTATCGCCAAGCAGCTCTGTCGCCCCCTCCCACGTCAGGCCCGCATCTATCAGCTCCGCATATGGAAGTCATCGACGGTCTACCAGGACGGCGGGATCCGCAGGCGCTTAGGAGAGGCAGCTCGGGGTTAACATATTTAACATAGTTCTAATAATATATTACCTAAACTTAAATATTTAAATTTTGGGGTAGCTTTCAAACAGCTGTGCTAGAAAGCAGGAAATAAGTTGTGCTGGAGCGGGATTAGATATTCCAATCCGGAGTCTCCGAATCTACCACTAAACCACAATTAGTTAATGAATAACTTCAAATATTATTGATATCCCAACAGAGACAGAGAAACTCTGGAAACGTATGAGGATAATCTAGGCGTTTACAGGGCTTATGACCTGCCATTGGCTGGATTAAGTGGCCTCTTCATTTATTACAACATTCCCCATTCCGCCCATCATTTGATAATTAGGTTCTTTCCGATTATTTATTTTTTATTTTAAAAAATTGATTGAATAATAACAATATCAAGGGTTTTTTTTTTTTTTTTACGATGTCATGAATTTTCTAGCGCGGTTTTGAATAGCGCTTTTTCAAATCGCTCGCGAAATCCTCCATTTGGCGCGCATGCGGTGTGACGTCACATCAATATGAGCGCTCACTTCGTAATGAATTTTCCGCCTTTTATAATGGACGGGTATGACGTCATTAGCCAATAACGGGCGTTAAAGTCACTCGTAATTTCGTGTTTTTTAAAACATAAATTTATAAATGAAAACGAAATTTTTGATCATTGTGTTTTATATCGTTGGAATTGTAAAAAACATACTTTAAATATTTATAACGTTTTCAAGGATATGCATGCTATCGGGAACAACCCTATTATATATGACAAATTTCGGAAGATCTTTTAGTATGAATTATCACAGAACGTTTTACATTTGACGAAATTTTTTGACATTTTTTCTCACTGATGACATCTGTTGAGAAAATTGTTACGCATTTGGCCATCAACTTGAGACGCCTGAAGATGTCTCTACAATTAATTGGCTTATAGGTATTTTTAACCAATAAATTTATAACATTTGATACTAGACAGACATGGGTGTAATTTGTCTACAAGTATTTGTACACATTCAAAATGTTGTGTATGAATAATTTTTTTATGTTTTAAAATGTCTTTTTTTTTGTTCCAAAAAAAAACGTTTTGACAATCTCCGGAACTACAGAACAATAGATTGCAGTTTAGGTGAGTCATTGCTAGTAAAATTAAGAAGTGACGCAATATAGAAAACTGGACCGCATAAAGTAACGCCCGACGGACCGTTATCGCTAACACTTTACTGGAGGTAACCAACGGAAAAGGCGAGATAACTATTTGACAGCTCTGCGGAGCGCGGAGTGACGCTTGTCTGTCTAGCCAGGGAATCCCAAACTGTGGGGACAAAAATAATATCGAAAAAAAATTACTAGGTAATATAAAGTACTGTTGGTTATAGTTTTATGTAGGTGCACAGAAAGAAATGAAAGATACTTACAGTTTTACAGTGCACATTTATTACACAATAAAAACTTTACTAATTTAACTACGATTAAAATGAATAATGAAAATGAAAAATGAATCTAGTTTGCCCCACAATTTGGCGGCAAGAAATATGCGCAAAATCGACGTCTCGTCACGCAGAAGGTCAAAATATCTTCTGGCTATTGTCCGAGCGTGTTCGGTGTAGTTCGGCTCGTTCGTCCCGCGTCGCCCGCGCGACGTCATTTCTTCCGCCACATTACTATGCGATACAGAAAAATTATGACCAAATTATTGGTTATACTCCTCAGATTTAATTTAATTTATTAACAGCTTTAAGAAACTTTATTGGAAAAACCAACGAAAAAATAAAAACACGTGAATATTAGATAATTATACTTCATATCAATTGTGATGCAGTACCTTATTGTTCTACTAAATCACAATTCAACAATACGTTTTAAAAATAGGCGCTCTTTTAGTTCAGCGAAATTATTTTTCTTAAAAATTTAAATATGACAAGCAGATGTATGAATTTGGAGGAAGCAAAGAAAAGTATGCCAGGATCGAGTGGTGTGGCGTTCTATCCTCTCTGCCTACCCTTTCGGTGAAATGGCGTGATGGTTAGTTAGTTAGATTATTGTAAAATCAATTATTTTATCTAGTTTCCATTGATTAACAGTAGGAAAGCTGTTTGGAGATCGGATGTTTACTCGTTTAAAACAAAATGCCGCCTTTATAACTCCTGTTCTCCTCTATAGCTGCGAATCGTGGCACCTAACCAGGGCCCAAGATAGCAGACTTCTGAGTTTTGAGAATAGGTGTCTTAGAAGAATTTTAGGTGTGCGGTGGTTTGACTTTTCTAAGGAACACCGAGGTGAGGCAACGGATACAGCAACCCTTGGTATCTACTGTCATCCGGCGAAGGCGTTTCGGCTGGCTAGGCCATATACAACGTATGCCTCCCGAGAGCCGCCACCATACTAGCCTATTTTACAAGGCATCTGGTTGTCCACTGTTGAAAATTCGTCGGCAGTTTGCGTCAGAGCTGCGGGACGTGGACTTGACTTGGGAGGATGCACGGGAGCTGGCGGCTGATCGCTTGGCCTGGAGGCAGTTTGTGGATTCCATATGCTCCACATAGGAAGCGGATATGGTATGATGATGATGAAACATTTTTTTCTAGTCATGATAATTGGGTCTCAATATCTCAATCAATAGATGTCCTTCTGATACTGAGGGTCCGGATTCGACTCCTAATGAGAACACAAAAATCAAAAGTGATTTTTCTCAAGCCTGGGTGATGTTATTCCCTTCCATTATCGGACGGTCAAATAAATGAATACGTTAACTAAAAATATATATTTATGAACGTTCCAATTCATTTTTCAAATATCTGATTATATTGCTAGAGGTAGTCTAGCAGCGCCCTCCATCGGAAATGAGTCTAGTTCTGAACTAAAATGACGGATGGCGCCATCTTGTTTGTACTTTTTGTACATTTATCGAGTGTAAATGTCATTTCCTTTACGCTAGCGCAAGTCATTCCTATATTGAGGGTAGTTTACACGAAGCAATTCGTGCAATCCAAGTGGGTAATACCAAAAATTTACCAAATCTACCCACACACGAATTAAAAACCCTTCTTTGTCTATGCTAGGATTGAATTCGATACAAAAAGGATAAATGATTTCTCTGAAAGCCGTTAGTAACATAACTGTTACGTTTTTAAAATAGGAAGGCATTATCTACAATGGCCAGAATGGTCCTAGCACATAGGCCGCATGGAAAATGAAGGCTATTTAATATATTTATATATTATAAACAAATGAACAGATATGTCAAATTTTGTCGTTTGGTTTTTTCCTTAGATTAATTTAATCGTAGACAATTTGAGTTTATTGCATTGGTTCACTACTAATTTAAAGCATTACTGTCACGTGGTCCGTGGCCGCTTCTCCATACAATAGTAATCTTCGATTTTCTTCCTAGAATTAGCACTGGAGTATTATTTTTTTTAAATATTTATTAATCTCCATTAGCAAATAAATTAGCTAAAACATTTTTAAAAAAAAACAAAAATTGTGAATTTATTTAAGACGAAGCGCTCTCCGTATAATCGTAGTCCTCGATTCTCTTCCTGGAATTTAGCTATTAAGATAATTACTTTACTTTGTTCATGGATTATTGTTTCTCCTTGTGCTTAACTTATGTTTTATCTAATGCTCATAGCTTATCTTTTATGCTTTGGTTCTTAATTTTCTTTGGTAGGTACTGATCTTAATGTTTGTCTTGTAAAAGCCCTCTGGGCGTGCATAAATAAATTAATTAATTAACCAGAAGCGTGTTTGTATCGTTTTATTTGATAATCAATTATCTCCTTTAACAAGCTACTTAAAATGTGTGAAAAAATCATTGATCTAATCACTCAAGTGCTACATTCCATGGAGAAAATCAAGGAATACGATTGTATGGAGAAGCTTGCGCGATTACGTGGCAGCTCATCATATTAACTTTTGTTTGCGTACATGTATACAATAAATTAATAAATTCTTGTAACTTGTAGACAATTCGTTGTAAATCCCAACATTGTATGTTCATAGTTATGTTAAGGTACATGTGTTGGTACAAAATACTAAAATACAATGTAATTGGTCTAGACTCGTAATAAAAATTTAACGCATACTATAAAATATCTCTATCATTGATTCTGAATTACATAATATTTAAAATGCTTGGTATAAATAATATGATTTCAATATAAAAATTTTCGTAAAATGCATTGTTTTTACTACTAAACTACTTTTCCCTTATTCGCACACATATGGTGCATAGGGCTACCTGCAATGAGGCACACCAAGTGCAGTCTTGTCTTGATTCAGTTTTATTACAGTGAATGGTAAAGATGATCAGTCTATCGCTTCGGTACCCAGTCCCAAGGAATTACACACGAAATATTTATTTTTTTTTATGTTTTTTACGCCCATAAGATCTTTTTACATATGGACCAGCTTTAAATGATTACTCTGAGGTAGCTATTCATTCCGCCAGAGATGGCATCCAGACACATTATGTTCCTAATAATGCACTGTAACTTGTGTTGAAATACATCTATATTTTGGGATATTGTTAAGCACAGTATGCATTTTCGTATCGGTGAGTTAGCTCAGTAATTGATCGTACTTTGGCTTACAAATTTTAAAATAGTGCATTACAACGAGTATAATGTTTAAATTTGGTTTTATTCTTATTCACGAATTATTAATACTTGTTAGTTGATACAATCAAACTTAGATGCTTCATACATGAACCTCAAGAGCAAATCATTTAATATATTCTTCTAATTTTAAAACATTGAATAACCAAAAAGTACCCACACGAAAAGTTAAAAACCCTCTTTTACAAGTGCAAGGATTCAATTAAGATACAATAAGGCGCAAAAATTTATGTTGGAATCCTTTCAAATGTTCTTTACGTAATAACTAGTAAACTAATAAATGTCTGTTAATCGGATTATTGACACATAGCGAGCATACTTTTCACAAATTTATAATCACACAGGCCAGAGAAGAGTAATAACAAAATAAACACTGAAACACGAGTTTTCACAAAAAATATTTGGAATATTTTTTAAGGCAATTATATCCATACCTACTAATAAGACCTGAAGATTGACACTGCAAATGTGCTCCTAAACAGTTGGCAACACAAAGCCCACAAACACGGCATTTTTTTTAACAACCCAGAAAAAAATTTACCTACAATTTAAATAACATTAAATTAAAGTAACTCCAACTGATGGTCCATCGATTTTGTGTGCTTTATTTATTTTTATTGTAACAACTGATCCGTCCTATAACTTGAGGTTTATATGTTAGTATCGTCTCTGGTCCGATGGTTTCAAGAAACGTTTTTTTGGTTTTATTCACGATACGGGAACAATGATCTTACAAAACCATCGTTCATCAAAGATCGAGATGTTAAACGAAAAATAAAAAAACAAAATTTATGCCGAATCATCCATCAAGATTTATGAATATTTTATAGACGTACCTTGCTGATAGAAGATAACTGTGGCCTAAATACTTAGGTATTTAAGGAACGTGAACCAGTTAAAGATAAAATCTAAGCGCAAAAAATCATTCAAATACAAATAAAATTTGTGACGAAACAAATACAAAAAATCCTTTGCTTACATACGAATAAGAAACGTGGGTGTAATCCTAATACTAGTGGACCACTTAGCTATCATGAAGAAGGAAAGTATAAAAATAGTACTTACATTATCTACAAAAAAACTAATAGTTGTTTTTCCATAACTTTTCAAAAGGATTATGAATGGAAATTTAAAACTACGCGGATATTGCAAAGTAATACACTTTATCGGGCTTTATTACTCTTTACCCAAAATACTACCTTAAGTCTGGATTTGTCAGCCAGGATATGCAAAGTACACATTTTGACTTTCAACGCCTTTTGTAAAAATCTTTCAGCTTCAATAAATACTCCACGTTTCACAAAGCAAAAAAAAATTCAAGCCTGCGTATAAAAGTTGGTAAAATTTGAGTAGTGTAGTAAGTACGGAGAAAATAAAAACACGCTTCTCTGCGTATTAATATCAAATATGATCTTAGCCCACAACATCACAAGGGCTATTAATCTTCTAATCCTAAAAAAACAGTCAGGAGGACTATACAAGAATTAGGGATTGGGTTGACGTTTTGACCCCGTATAAAAATTTAACGTGATCTTGCCTCATCAATATGTAGACTATCCTTCGTTTTGATAATAGGATGACTATAAAAAGAATTTTAGGTGTTGGCGTGGTTTGACTTTCTAAGGACACAGAGGTTGGTGCAATGGAACCAGCACCCTTGGTATCAACAGTCATCCGGCGAAGGGTTGATCTCCCGAGAGCCTCAACCATGCTTGCCATTTTACAAGGCATCGCTCACATGCGTCCTGGTCGTCCACTGTGATGACAATTCGTTGATCCAGTTTTTGCGTGCTAAGAGAGCTGGCGAGAAAAATTCAAGGAATACAGATTGCATGGAGAGAGCTTGTGCGCGATTACGTGGCAAGCTCATTCATATATACGTTTGTTTGCGTACATGTATACAAATAAATAAATAAATCGTTGTAACTTGTAGACAATATCGGTTGTAAACCCAACATTGTATGTTCATTAGTTATGTTAAGGTACATGTGTTTGGTACAAAATACTAAAATACAATGTAATTGGTCTAGACTCGTAATAAAAATTAACGGCATACTATAAAATATCTCTATCATTGATTCTGAATTACATAATTTAATTTTTCGAAATATAAGACTTAAGGGTTTCACTAGTCATTTTTTTTGACCTACAGTGCATAATGATAATTTATCACACGAAAGCAAAATTACCAGTCTCACGCTAAAGAGCCTGTCCGAATTTTAGATATTAAACATCTTAGGTGAAAAACTTCCAAAATGACTTTTATATTTCTTTTTGCGTCGGGAATCAAACCCGCGACCTCATGCATGGTAGCCCAACCCGCTAACCATTACACGAAAAGACAAATTAGTCTAGTCGGATCGGAGCAAAATGCTTGGTTATAAATAATATGATTTCAATATAAAATTTTTCGTTAAAATGGTTTTTTTACTACTACTACTTTCCCTTATTCGCACACAATGGTGCATAGGGCACTGCATTGGCACACCAAGTGCAGTGTGTCTTGATCCAGTTTATTACATGAAGGTAAGATGATCAGTCTTACGCTTCGGTACCAGTCCATGGTAATAACACACGAAATTTTTATTTATTTTATTGTTTTTACGCCCATAGGGATTTTACATATAGACATCTTTAAATGATTACACAGTAGGTAGCTATTCATTTCCGCCAGAAGAAGGCATCCATGACACTGTTCCCTAAAATGCACTAGATTTGTGATAGACCAGTGTGTTAGTAAGCCAGTGCAGTGCAATTCTTCGTGTCGGTGAGTTAGCACTGTAATTGATCGATGATTGGCTACAGTAAAATAGTGCATTACTGCGGTTAACTCGACCAGGCACTTCGTATACTAATTCAATTTTGTTAGGTTGACAACAATCACAAACATAGATTTTAATACTTCGAACAGAAAGAGCAAATCATTTAATATTCTTCTATTTTCTAATGAGTATGAAAATCACATGTAAATAAATATTTCATGTTGACCCCCTACGGGAATCAAACCCGCGACCTCATGCACGGTAGTCAAATGCGCTGCCACCATGTTTTTTTTATCACAACATGATGAACACCGACACGGTATTTTGACAAGACATCCTTCGCATGCAATTCAAATTTCACGCTAGCGTTAACATTTTTCCATGTGTAGTTTGGAGCAAACAATGGTGCTAATGGTCTTTTTCACCGTATAAAACAGGGGACCCAAATCGCTTCCTTTCGGAACGCCGGTGGGCGCGCCAACAAATTGTTTGGATAGATACTACGAGCAATCAAACCTTTCCCCGCCATTTCCTGGTGTCAATCCGACCGTGCCAGCTGAGGAAGGAAGGGGTATATAGAGAGAGGGGGGGCTATCAGATAATGGGGTAAAAAGTGGGGAATCCCTTGGAATTCGAACGGACTGTCTGGCATTGAATACATTATCGCCGTGTTAAATACGGTGAAATATTCATTTTTAGAATCTACGATGCCAGTGTGCCTAGATGTAGAAGTCGAGGGAGGCCGAGAAAGACTGGCATGATCAAAACAGATGCTTGAAAGGGGTCGTGTAAAAAGTCGGAATAATCGGCATGCGTGCATGAATGAATGTGGGAGAAGCAAGGGAAGTATGCCAGGACAGAGTCGTGTGGCGTTCTATCCTCTCCGCCTACCTGTAGTAACATACAGAGTAATTTATGGAGTGACCAGCTCTCAGGGTCTAAATTATTATTCATTAAAAAATATATATATTATTTTGAAATATGGATGTAATTTTGCTTATTTTTCAAATTTGAAGGTGTAATAACGTCACAAAGCATCCAGGCTTAACGTTGTCATCTTACTGAGAATCAAACCCAGCGTCTCGATAGCGTCTTAACCACTACACTAAATGGCTAAAAATACGAAAAAAATGTTTTGATATGTCAAAGCATAATAATGATTAATTATTGAATTTTCTTAGTGAACGGAATAACAGGGCGGATTTTATGAAAAGAAGTACTTAGAATATTTTCTTGCAAAAATATGATCAAAGCATAAAATTACAGGCTACGCGATAAAATTATTAGCCTTTGATAACTAAATTGTAGTCATATATTAAAAGGGTTGACTTGTTTCTTGTGTGCTAACAGAAATATACTTATTTTAACTAACCATCGCGCCATTTCTCCGAAGGGGTAGGCAGAGAGGATAGTAACTTGATTTGTTATATAAAAGTGCTTTATTTATTATGTTTGATTGTTTATAAGTATGTATTTTATAGCAAAAATATTATTTTAATTATTTGTGTTAACAAAAACGGTAAAAATTCAGTAACGAGACAGCATGTTGCAAGTTGGGTGAGATTTAGCTGATAAGTTAACAAAAACATCCCCTAAATATAAAAATACGTGTCCTAAGGGTAAACTCTAGTTAGGGTAGTGAAAATAGATCGAAACATATGTTCTCTAATTCTCTAGTCACAACATTTATTACTCAAATGATATTATTTAACATACGTTTAGAAAAATGTATTCGGAATAAAGCTAAAAAAGGATTGTAGGTGTTATGAATAGTTTGTGAAGATTTTTTACCAAATACTTTCATACAATATAATATTATATACACCGTCTAACAAAACTTGACGTACAAGCGGGAAGCCAGTGAATCTACATCATATTTGTAGTCGATTTTGTTGAATTTTTTTTTTTGACTTGTAAATTCTAAATTTGCGAAATCCAAACTTGGTTCTATTATACTAATTATGTAAATTTTCAACTATGTTTAGTACTACAATGTGTTATGTATAATACTACACGGACTATCTAGTGAGTCGGGGCCAGATCATTGGCATGGGTCTCTACTGATTGAGACGCCATCCCATTATTGTGGTTATATTAAATGTGAAATGTAATAAATCAATTTTATTTAATCTGCGGTAGGTACGTATGAAATCTTTTACGAGAAGAATTATAACTAACTAACTAACTAACCATCACGCCATTTCCCCGAAGGGGTAGGCAGAGAGGATAGAAACGCCACACCACTCTGTCCTGGCATACTTCTCTTGCTTCCTCCACATTCATACATCTTATCATGCACGCACGTCGATTATTCCGACTTCTTACATGCCCACTTTCAAGCACTTGTTTTACTTGATCATGCCATGTCTTTCTCGGCCTTCCTCGACTTCTACATCCAGGCACAGTCGCATCATATATTTTTTTAGCCGTTCTTTCATTATCCATTCGCTCTACATGACCGAACCAACGTCAAAGACCTTTCTAATTTTGTAAATCACACATTCGACTCCAAATATGATATAGATTCACCAGTTTTCAAGTTGTACTACGAGTTTCGTTACTTCACGTATAGTCCCGAAACGAAATCATGTTAATGATAAAAGTAATTGAAAAAATTGATAATTGCGACCGACTGCACCTTCTCCGTACTCTGTCTGTCTGTTTACCATCCATTAGCGCGACTTATGTCCACCAACCCACCCCCACACGCCCCACCCACCCCCACTCGCCCCACCCACCCCCACTCGCCCCACCCACCCCCACTCGCCCCACCCACCACCACCAGCCCCCAGCCACCACTAACGGGCGAGCACAACCGGCAGAACCAATGCTTGGCGAATCAATCAGACCGCTGGAAACCGAAATATCACGAACACAATAAATTATCAGTAAGGCATATTATTATCTTCTTCACCTATATTATTTATTTATTTGACCAAGCGTAAGATTGTTGCCTCATGTAACAAATGATGAAGATTTATTGCACTTAAGGTGTTTAAATGCAGTGCCCTATGCACTGCTACCCATAATCTGCTTTTTATCGAGAAAATTGACATGATTAAGTACAACAAGTATTTGAAAACGGGTATATGAGTAGCAATGATTTATTTTGATGTATTACAACATTCCCCATTTCACCTAGTATTTGATATCCATATCTGCCAATATACAGTAAAATGGCGCGACGCTTCACATGTGAACTCTCTGTCATCCATTGAGAAAATAGCTAAGCATTTTAGCAGAAACCTTTATGATTGCAAGTGAGATTCTTACCGAATTATATCACCTACTAGGAAACGCCTGAAGATGACTCTTCAAATTGTTATGCTTATAACTTTAACAGCTAATTTTACAAACAACATTTTGAGTGTGTCCAAATACTGGATTTCACCCATTTACCTGTCATTGGCTGGATATCTCATCATCGTATTCACAAGTGGCCACTTAACCCAGCCAATAACAGGTCATAAGCCCTGTAAACGCCCAGATATCCATATTCCCTTCCAAATTTCTCGTCTCTGTTGAGATGTCAAATTGTAATTGTTAGCCCGTAATGAATGAAATCCAGTTTTTGTCTACAAGTATTTGGACACACTCAAAATGTTGAAGATAGATTAAGTTGAACTTTTGAACTTCCTAGATCCGGTTCTGCATCGCAGCGCCATCAATATTCGTCAACGACAACAAAACACTCAAATAAGCGGAAAGACACCCACGCAAGGACTTCATCATATTTGTATAATATTATATGTTTGGTCGTGTTTATCAAACAGCCAGAAACAGGGATGTGCCAAATAGAGGTTCGGGCAATTCGTCGAAAATATAAATATTCATTTTACAAAAGCCGGATCCAAGTACGACTTACGCATCTTGCTTAGAAAATATGCAAAACACTTATCTAGAGTAATGGGTTAGTATTGTGAATGATATCTGTATAGCCCACCTCTTACTGCGAATGGTTCCGCATTTTACATGAACGGCACGGCACATATAAAATGACCCTTTGACTGGGTAATTTAATCGTTAACCTTAAGTTAAATGAAAAAAAAGCAAAAAAAGAGGTCTTTCCGTCAATTTTTTTCTTGAGAATTCATCCATTAAAATTGTAAACGGCATTTCCTCAAGGAAAAAGGTTGAATTAGAATTCTTTCGAAGCTTTGTGGCTGTCAATAAATCCGGAGTATGATTTTAAAAACGCAACTTGGCCTAAGGTGGATCCTTTAAAGTGAATCACTTACACTGATAATGTCCATAATATGCTGTCGGTAGCTATGATAATTTATCATGTTTTTTCTTTCGATAAACTTTAATTCCATTTGTGGCAACCCTGTTTGTTTTCTCTAGCTGGCGTCAGACAGTCCATTCAATTAGATCACTTTATTACCCGGACGGCCAGGGGTGTGTTTACCGGGGGTTGGAGGGCTGCAGGGTACAGGGTACGGAATGCACACAATAATATAATATAGGTACAGCTATAACCTCTTTACACCTCCCCTTCAATTCGCACCAGACCGTATCAGCGACAACATTAAATTAAAGAAAATGTGATTCGGTATGATCGCGAAGACGTTTGTAAAGGTAATGTTGTGGAAAACGTATGTATGTATCGTACCTTGTACCTGAACTTAAACAAATTAAAGAAATACACTGTGAAATAATAAATAGTATGTAGTATAAATAAGTAAGATTATATTACAATTGATAGGTATCTCAACAGAGCAGAGGCGATTAATTTGGAAGGGAATAATATCGAGGCATTTAAAGGGCTTACGGCTGGTCATTGAGTGAGTTAATTAACCATCTAACCAGCTAACTAACCATCACGCCATTTCCTCGTAGGGGTAGGCAGAGAGGATAGAACGCCATACCACTCTGTCCTGACATAATTCCTTTGCTTCCGTTACATTTATACATCTTCTCATGCACATACGCCGATTATTCCGACTTTTCACATGTCCACTTTCAAATACTTGTCGTACTTGGTCATGCCATGTCTTTCTCGGCCTTCCTCGGTTTCCACATCCAGGCACACTTGCATTTTAACTTCTTTTAGCCGTTTTTTCATTACTCATTCGCTCCACATGGCCAAACCATCGTAAAAGCCCTTTCTTTATTTTGTCGATAATGCTTATCTCAGCCTTGCACTCTGCTCTAACTTCGACATTTGTACACCTATCATACATAGTCTTACCACACATTTCAACAGCATTCAGTCTACTTTCATTCTTTTTTTTTCTAACACCACGCTTCACTACCATACATAAGGGTTGGTACCAGAACTCCGTTGTGTACTGCCAATTTTGCTTCTTTCGATAAGTTCTTATTTGCCACTATCGATTTAAATAATTATGTTAATTTTATTTATAGCTTTTAACATTGTATTTATTGTTACTCAACTAAAAGAAATCATCATTTAGATTTGTGCTCATAATTTTTTTTATTTTTTCAGATATCGATGAATCAACGTCCACGTTAAACCCCTGTCCTAATACATCGAAAACCCGTCACTTTTTTGGCGCGAAGCACAATAATAAACTTTCGAATTTAGAACATAATTACCGCGCGAAATGGCGACACTAACGACCTCCGTACAAGCAAGGGGGAGTTTATATTTCACGGGTACCTACCTGCACGCTTATTACCGCCAATCTGTCAACATTGACAGGTCATTTTGACGTATTACAACACACAACAAAGATGGCCGCCCGCTCTGACAGATAAATCAAGATGGCGCCGCTTTACGACACATTTGGGCTTTACGCCTTTTTAAGCGCGTCTCATCAAATTAGACTATAGATATACCTACCCAAAGGCGATAAATTAAACAATTAATTTTATTCCTACTTGTTTTGGACACCATTCGTTTTGAAATAAATAAGAAAGAACGCGTAATTAATAGTATGTTGTGTGATTTATACGTGTCAATTAAATGGAAATGGAATAAAATTGATGTTAATATAAACAAAGACGTGAAGAGGGAGAGGGGCCATTAAAACCTTCGAACAAGAATTCACTAGAAGGGGCGTTTCCATAACAATTTTCTAAAAATATACGCTTCCTAGGGTTAATTTCATAACACCACTTACTATCAAATTCCTCGTAGATGTCTAGTGAAGACGTAGATGTCTATTTATGACGTAGTTAGTGACGTAGTGGGTAACTAGACACCTCAGACACGGTAGTATTTTTCAAGTATGGAATGACACTTCTCTGAAATTCTTGTTCAAAAAAATAATCATCTCGATAAAGCGAAGTTTAAAAATATATTTATTAAACATTTAAGAGAGATCACTTGGTTTTTGCAATTTTTTTCAAATGATTAAGAATATTGAAAATACTTTTTCTAAATTGTCGCGTCATACAATATTTAAATAGCATATAGATAAAATATTTAAAAGTTATTTAAAATCGATATTGTTTCGATGAGTTTTTTTTGTTTATCTATTTTTGTAAAATCCAACATACCAGCCCCTTTTAAAAAGCTTCAATTTGGTAATTTGTTTTAAAAATTAGGCTATTCATATGAAAATCAGGTAAATTTTTAATTAAATTGATATTATGAGACTATTTGCGGTTTTAATCAATTTCAAATTTCAAATGATTAATTCAAAATCAATTTCAAATTATTATAAACATCGTTCTGTATTTCACTCTACCACAAATAAGTAGGTTTTTATATTTTTTCAGTATCTATTTCAGTATTATTTTGCCATAAATTATAAATAAACAAATACCATAAGAGCCCTTATTAGGGCTACTTAAGTTTTTTTTAAACATACCGTTTCATTTAAGTGCTGTGGATATTATTTAATTGAAAATATTACAATGTTATCAACGATAAATAATAATGGTCCTTCGACCTGAATCATCTTCAAAAATAACTCATAAATACTTCGATCAATGACTCACGAATACTTAAAATATATTTATTTATATACACAAATCTGTTCGTTAAAATAAATTAAACTAATGGCGTTCTCCATCAAGTTCGACATTCGTGGCGGGAAGCGTGGCATTCTATAATATATTTGAATTTCTCAATATATTTCGGCGTTCTTCTCCTAGGTGGCGTCATCCTTCAACGCCCCGCGTCGCCATTGGCGGGTAATGGGTCGGCCATCTTGGAAATAATTGGCGGCAAGAGTTGACAGATAAAAAATAACAAATTCAGAAATAGAATCATAGACAAAGGAGGGCCGTAGAGTGGTGACTCTAGCGGAAATTATGGGGATTTAGGCTAACAAGCGCTGGAGTTCCTAGGCTGATGTAATAAAAATATTATTTTAGGCTTTCTTTGTTCAAAAAGAAATATATATAAACGGGGATGAGCCGACACTACAGAAGACGCGGTTTAGCAACGCCGAAAAGTTTTACACAAAGGAAATTATAAAAAGTAGAATAACTAAATACAAATTATTACTAAAATAAATACCCAACAATTGGATAAAAGTGTAGCTACATAATTAACTTTATGGAATCCTATAATGTACTTTGACAAACCTATAATGTACTTTACACAAACCATGAAATGAAGCACTGGATTCAATTATTTTCTTTTATATTGTGTCATTGTATAACGTGTATTTTATCTGTTTTAATGTCTTTGTTTATTTTTTTGTTAATTTATTAAAATGTTGGTAGATGGCTTGGTTAAAAAAAGAACACACTATGTGCAGCGTGTAATGATCAATTATCATTAATTATTATTACTTCATATTTATGTGAATGTGACTGTATGTATGATTATAGTAAATGGAGACAGATTAAAGCAGGTTGAAGAATTAGAATATTTGGAAAGTATATGTAATACAAGAGACGGAAATGTGGATAAGGACATTGAGAGAAGGGTTAGTGCCGGAAACAGAGTTAATGGTGCCTTAAAATCGATAGTGGCAAATAAGAACTTATCGAAAGAAGCAAAATTGGCAGTACATAACGGAGTTCTGGTACCAACCCTTATGTATGGTAGTGAAGCGTGGTGTTGGAAAAAGAACCATGAAAGTAGACTGAATGCTGTTGAAATGCGATATCTCTTATGATAGGTGTACAAATGTCGAAATTAGAGCTGAGTGCAAGGCTGAGATAAGCATTATCGACAAAATTAATAAAGGGTTTTTGCGATGGTTTGGTCATGTGGAGCGAATGAGTGATGACAGAACGGCTAAAAGAAAATATAATGCAAGTGTGCCTGGATGTGGAAGCCGAGGAAGGTTGAGAAAGACATGGCATGATCAATTACGACAAGGACTTGAAAGCGGACATGTGAGAAGTCGGAATAATCGGCGTATGTGCATGAGAAGATGTAAAGGAAGCAGAGGAAATATGTCAGGACAAGTGGTATGGCGTTTTATCCTCTCTGCCTACCCCTACGGGGAAATGGCGTGATGGTTAGTTAGTTAGATTGATATATGTTTTTTGTATTTTTTTTTATACCATATCTGCTCCCTATGTGGAGCAAATGGAATCCACAAACTGCCTCCAGGCCAAGCGATCGGCCGCCAGCTCCCGTGCATCCTCCCAAGTCAAGTCCACGTCCCGCAGCTCTGACGCAAACTGCCGACGAATTGTCAACAGTGGACGAACAGGACGCCGAGAACCTGATGCCTTGTAAAATAGGCAAGCATGGTGGCGGCTCTCGGGAGGCATACGTAGTATATGGCCTAGCCAGCCGAAACGCCTTCGCCGGATGACAGTAGATACCAAGGGTTGCTGTGTTCCTTACCAAGTCAAACCACCGCACACCTAAAATTCTTCTAAGACACCTATTATATTTGTATATTCTTGAATCTAATATTCATGTGGTAAGGATGGATATGCTCCCTGATTCCTAGTGGTTAGCCTCCCTCATCAGATCAAAGTGCCTACCTACTAAGAGTGAAGATTTGGAGTACCAAGAATCAAGGTGACGACCAAGACGGAGGATCTAAAACACACAATTTTCCCAGAATAAAACCGAAACTTGTAGATAATATAATGGGAAAGATATCCAATGGGCCTGAAGTCCTGCTCTAACCTGTGTATTTAAAGAGGTGAGCAAACTTTCAGGTGTGTTGGTATCACCCTGACCACAACTCTAAGATCTGCACTCGATTCAGCCAGAGGAAGACTTTGTGAACCCCGGCGAAGTCCAAACACCAAGTTTGGCGACCGGCTGGCCTCTCTGCCTGGAATCGACTGCCTTCACACTTACGCACCATTCAGAGCCCTAGTTAATTTCGGTCTCAAATAAAAACGCATCATTTTAAAATCTCACACACAAATTCCCAGAATGCGTTGTTCCCCTAGTCTGCTTAATATATACTCTACAGCTAGGAGCTTTGGTTACGCCCTTAACCCTTTACCGCATGGAATTTTTAAATCCATCGAAAAAAATTTACGTCATTTTAAACAACCAATCTAACCTGGGAAAAATACAAAAAAAAAAAAGAAGTAGTTTTAAGAAAATATATACGGAAAAAACCGTTTGTTCCAAAGTTGGAACAACACATGCAGTGAGGGTTATGATTATCTAGAGGCCAAATTTGGAACAGCATGCAGTGGGGTCTCAAAAATCTATTCTTCTTCTTTTAAATTTGTTATTTATTAAAATAAAAAGAAGTTATCATCACGACATATTTGTTTATTATTTGCAGGAAATATTATATTTTTAACAACATTTAGGTATGAAAGCTTTTAAAAACATTAATTACGATCCTTATTAAGGCATAAATAGCATTTGCACTTCTTACACATTATTTGCGATTTTTGTGCGCATCCCAGCATTTTGCACCTTTGCCGGTCTGACTGCCACACTGGCCAGTGATTAAAACCATCTTCAGCTACTTCAATTGGAGGCAGCTAAATGCGTCTTCTTTTGCCTTTTTTGATATTTTCAACAACCTCGTTCAATGGACGTCCTCTTTTCCGCGTAGTAGCGTGTACTCTAACATCTTGTTGCATCAAGATCTCTGCTATATTAAACTTGAAGTCCAGCAGAGGATATAGGTATCCTCACCTTTCTGTTTCATGCGTCGTCTCCATAGCAGCCAACTGTTGACACAAACAAGGTCGACAAAATGGAAGAATAATCTATGATACCATTTTTTACTTCTTAATCTTTACTTCGGAAAAAATAATAATAACAAATATGCAGTACTGCATGGTTTTCCAAATTTGACCAAGTATAAATAAGCACCAAACTGCATAATGTTCCAGATTTGGGCAATTGAAAATGTCACAACTGCATAGTGTTCCAAATATGGCACAAAGTTTAGTTGATGAAATATATATGATATACATGTTGTTACTTACTTTTTTGTTATAAAAGTGTTGAGGATCCATTTTGAACTACAAAAACACTCTTTTCCTTTTTTTTCTAGGAGAAAAAACTGACAAAATCACGTAACGAAAAATCACAACGACTCTCGCTTGCAAAATGGCGGATCTGACAGTTTACTAACGTGTTTATAGTTACCAGAATGCTCCACGATAGCGCTAGTGTATGATTTATGATAAAACAGACTCTACAGTATGACATTATCTCAAAAAATAATACACAGATGCCAGCAAAGTAGTTATTTTTAACGATAAAAGTTGAATGTTCCAAATTTGGAACGACATGCGGTAAAGGGTTAAGGTAATTTTTCACAAAAATGGCGCCGTATAAGTTAGCAGATGATTATTATTATTATTACAACCGACTGTTGAAGACACCATCGGAACATCAGACATCAAGACCAAATGACTACATTTTACTAAAAAAGAAAGAGAATTCCTTAAAAGGCCCACTTCTGAAACACTACTAAAAATTTTTATAAATTTTATCGACTACCTTTAGTCTACTAATTTATTGAGTCTATTAGGCTCACAGAATTTACAAATTTATTGTATCCCACCTGAAAATAAATTAGAGAAGGTTAAATTTTTTTTTTTTTTTTTGAGAGATGATATTTTTTTTAATACTTGTATTATTATTTTTAACTGTTCTTTTTTGATCTCTTCCATGTATTAATCAGTGGCGTGTCGTCCATACATGCGGCAAATGCTCCGCATGCCTTACTACCAAAAAACATTATTAATGCATAAATGAGGTATTTTAAATTTCAATTATGTAACATAATCCCGCAAAAAATGGCTCTAAACAAACGTACCCAAATATTACTTTCATCATCGTCGATTAAATAAGATAAAATCAATTATTAGGTGTTATTATTATTATTGTCCACATGTCCACTATGATTGCTATTCGCAATTTTAAAAATCTCAACTTTTTCTCTTCTCCTTCATCTCCACCTTCCTTATTTCTTTTCAACAATTTTTTCATTTATTTTATAATTATTGTCCACCTCGTGGTGTAAGGGTTGCGCATTGGGCTACCATGCATGATGTCGCGGGTTCGATTCCCGATGCGGGTCAAAATAATATTTTTTTTTTTTTAAATGTGATATTCACACAAAATATTTCGTATGTTATACCTTGGACTGGCGCTGAAGCGTAAGACTGAACATCTTGCCTTTGTGTAACAAATGATCAAGATTTGCTGCACTTAGTGTACCAATGCAGTGCCCTATGCACCACTGGGTGCGAACTAGAGAAAGTACCTCTTTATACCCATACCTTCGGAGAAATAGCATGATGGTAAGTAGTACTTTTTCTTATCCGCACCCAATGGTGCATAGGGCACTGCATAGGAACTCCAAATGCAGTGTATTTTGATTCAATGTATTTTCTATGAAATTTACAGAATGAGCTATGTTTTTCAAACCATTGAGAATTGATAAACCATGTTTTAATTTCAATTCGGCAGTTAAAGCGTCCTTGAGGTATATTTAAACAAAAACGGCGCTAGATAAATGATCCAAAATAAAAACTATAAGCCAAGAAATAGAATTTTCAGACCTTAGTCTGACCTGTATAATCCCTACAGTAAAATTTGTTCCTTATTTTATCTACTTTTTACTTAGCAGCCTTCCAACATTGGTTTATACTTTGTCTCGTTTTTCTCTCACACTGTTTCTTCTTAGAAAGACATGGCATGATCAAGTAAAACAAGTGCTTGAAAGTGGGCATGTAAGAAGTCGGAATAATCGACGTACGTGCATGAGAAGATGTATGAATGTGGAGGAAGCAAGAGAAGTGTGCCAGGATAGAGTGGTGTGGCGTTCTATCTTCTCTGCCTACCCCTTCGGGGAAATGGCGGGATGGTTAGTTAGTTAGTTAGTTAGTTAGCTGTTTCTTCTTACTCACGTGTCTGTTTCATTTTAATTTAATGCCCTTAACAAGGTAAAAGCGCTAACTGGCGAAATAAATATAATTGGAAGTATAACCAAGCATTTTTATTTAACTTTTATTAGTTATCTTAATACAATTAAACTAATCAAGACATTTTATTCTAATGTCTTTTTAACGCCACCTGTGTATAAAAGTCAGAAACTTTTAGAAATAGTAGGTTGTGAACTTTGCTAGAATTATTCCCCATCCCACATCTTAGTATTTCTGTAAAATACCGCTAGGTGGCGAAGAGGCGCAGTTTCAAAGCGGTTTTGAATTCAAAATGAAATTGATATTATAAGTAATATTATATTTTACTTCAGAATGAGTACAGGTTTTTTTGTGTAAAATTTACATAATGAAAAAAAATTGTGTAAGTAATAATAATTACATAACGATGGTTTGGAAAAAACGACTAAAATAATCTAGGATGCGAGTGTGCCTGGATGTAGAAGTCGAGGAAGGCCGAGAAAGACATGGCATGGAAGTACAACAAGTGCTTGAAAGCGGGCATGTGAGAAGTCGGAATACTCGACGTTCGTTCATGAGAAGATGTATGAATGTCGAGGAAGCTAGAGAAGTATGCTAGGACAGAGTGGTATGGCGTTCTATTTGTCTCATTTTATTGTCCACGTTTAAAGTCGATTAAATCATTTACTAATAGAATAGTTTGATATCAAATTATATTTAAGTCAATACAATAATCAATTCGTCACAAAATAAATATTAACTTTGTTAATTTATTATTTCATAATATTAAAAAAAAAAACAATAGGACGAGTTACATTATTTCCGTTGGTACAAGATGACCTGTCTTACGCTTCAGTGCCAGTACAAGACTAATAAAATATTTTTAACATAACTACAAAACTCGGAAAAAAAAGCTTAGGTCCACATAGATTGGTCTGTACGTCTACATCGATTTTACCACGGTGTGTAAAAAGTTCCCCGCCAATCACCATAGAAATAAGTACCATGGAAAGAGAATAATAGCCACTCGTACACCATGGATCATGGTACCATATAAGGGGGTGTAATGAAGGTCACAAGGTCGCCTATGGAAGGTCACCGCTCACGTCAGCAATTCTAAATTTAACTAACTTTTATTTCCAGGTTAAGCGGCTTTTGTTTAGCAAAAATATAAAGTTTTTTGTAACAAGAAACATTTGAAACAACATTTTGAATGTGTACAAATAATACTTGTAGACAAATTACTGGATTATACCCATGCTGGGCTTATACAATGTGAAACGTTCTGCGAGGATTCTTACTAATAAACTAACTAACTAACTAACCATCACGCCATTTCCCCGAACAGGTAGGCAGAGAGGATAGAAACGCCCCACTTTCAAGCACTTGTTTTACTTGATCGTGCCATGTCTTTCTCGGCCTTCCTCGACTTCTACATCCAGGCACAGGCATCATAATTTTTTTTAGCCGTTCTTTCATCATCCATTCTCTCTACATGACCGAACCAACGTAAAAGACCTTTCTTTATTTTGTCGATAATGCTTATCTCAGCCTTGCATTCTGCTCTAATTTCAACAGTAGTGCACTTATCATACATAGTTTTACCACACATTCGCCTGAGAGATCGAATAAAAATAAAACTAATAAAACTCTCCGAAATTGGTTATCATATACGTCATGTATGGTTATCAGATGATGGTCGGAATGGGGAATGTTGTAATACATCACGTGGCCTGTTAGCCAGCCAATGACAGGTCATGAGCCCTGTAAACGCCTAGGTGATCCACATTCGTTTCCAGAGTTTTCCTGTCTCTGTTGGGATATCAATAATACTAAAAACAATAGAATTGGCTGCCTTCTAATAGTCGGAAACAACTGTGCCAGAAAGCAAATTTTGCTGAAGTGGAATTCGAACCTAGATCCATCCTGAGTGCCCGACTCGGATTTATGCTCTGAAAATATAATGAGACAAAGACATGAATAAACTGAATATAGACAATAATGAATATACTAGCATATCTAAATTTCGATGGAAGTAGATGTCGAGACCTCGGACTAGTTCTGAAGCGTAAGACTGATCCTTCATGTAAAAAAATATCAATATACACTGCACTTGGTGTACCTATGCAGTGCCCTATGCACCATTGGATGTGGATAAGGGAGAGTAGTAGTAGTAGGTAGTAGATCCTTATCATCATTATTGTACCATATCCGCTCCCTATGTGGAGCATATGGATTCCGCAATGAAAGCCCCACCCTTTCCCTAGACTGCTTTAAAGACTATTGAGTCTTTTTTCAGTCCAGCCAACTCTACCGATTTTTCAACAAGCTGAACCGCGATTTTAAGATTGTTGGTGTGATAAAAATACGGATGAATTTACATTATGTACGCGAACAAATGCTTTCATTGCCCCTACCACTGTCACAGCTTATGTATTATAATTGTCATTGTTTCCATCACCCAAACCAACCAATATGGATTCCACAAAACTGCCTCCAGGGCAAGCGATCGGCCGCCAGCTCCCGTGCATCCTCCCAGTCGAGTCCACGTCCCGCAGCTCTGTCGCGAACCGCCGGCGAATCGTCAACAACGGTGGATGCCCAAGACGTTGGCTAAGGGTTCCGGGAGGCTTAATGTGGAGTGGACAACAAGGGTTGCTGTGTAAAATAGACTGCGATAAAGCGTAAGTCTGATCATCTTGCCTTCATGTAATAAAATGATCAAAATACACTGCACTTGGCGTACCAGGTAAGGGAAAGTAGAAAGTAGTATTATAAAGTTATGAAATACAAAAAAATCATGACTGTCCGCCATAAATCAAAAACCCAATTTTCGTTCTCGATCTTTCGTGATCCAAAAGTTGAAATTGGCGCTAAAATACGAAAAATAGAAATTGGAAGTTATAGCGTGATAAATGCATGTTAGGACACGATAGAGGAATAATCATTCTGGTATTTATTAGGCTGAGTATAGGTCGCTGTAGATATAGGTACTGTAAACCTGTAGCAAGTATATCGCCCGTAGATACATTTTATATCGATCAAACATTGTCGAAATATAGCGTGGTTATAAAAGTAGGGTGACCAAAAGGTGATAAAAATACTGATTTTAATGATAATCGTATATTAGGTGCAGTATACCTTGATGAAATAAAACTGTGGCGGAAGAAATACGTCACGCGTGCGACGCGGAACGAAGCAAGATCTACCGAACTCTGCCGAACACTATCGAATAACGACGAGAGCCATTTTAACCTTCATCGTGACTCCACGTCGCTTTTGTACAAATTTCTTGCCGCCAAATTGTGTGGCAATCTAAATTCATTTCGCGCTTTTCCGTTTTCATAATTCATGTCAATCTTAGTTTATTTAGTTAAGTTTTCATTGTATTTCCTTTCATGTAACTTCTGTGTAATAAATGTGCACTAGAAACTGTTAGTACTCTTTCATTTCTCTCTGTGCACCCCACATAAAGCAATCACCACAAAACACTACGCAAGCTCAGAATGCTCGCTTGTTGAGCTTTGAGAAAATGCCCGCTTTACATGGGACAGTTTCTTGTTCAGAAAACTACACAGTTTCTTGTTCAGAAAACTGTGCAGTCTGTCAAACTTCTGTCAAAAGACACGCTAAATATGTGTATTTTTGAAACGCGATTGTAAGTTATTATCGTATGTTTGCTCTCAGGAAATTGTATATTTAGCTAATAATGTAAATATGTTATTGGTTTTTTACGTATTTAAAAGCATACAATAAACCAATGTCTACTTAAACGTTTACATAAAAAAACATTGACTGTCATGTCAGCTTAAATCTGACACTAGCACACAGTTTTTCATGCAGTTTTAGCTTTATACGGGACCGTTTTCAGACTGCACAGAAAACTGTGTAGTAAACTGTCCCATATATAGCGGTCTTAAGTGTCTGAGAAGAATTCTAGGCATTAGGTGGTTTGACTTCATAACCATCGCTAAAACGCAGCAACCTCCAATAACTGGAGTCGTGAAGGTGCGCGGTGGACCTGGCTTGGGCATGTACTCCGGATGCCTCGAAGAGCCTGAACCCGAGCTGCCTCTACTTTACGCCTGCAGGATCCCGCCGTCCTGGCAGACCGTCGATGACCATCCTACGGTTGTATTCGGCGGAGCTGATGGAGGCGAGAGAGCTGGCTGGTGACAGGGTCTCCTGGAGGGATCTAGTGATGTCCACATGCTCCACATAGGAGCGAACGTGGCAAAAGAAGAAGAAGAAGGAAAAAAAATTTTTATACATATAAGAATTGTGGGTAATTACTTTATAAATATTTTTTACCTGAATGTTTCAGAAATTTTCTTACTAACATCGTGTTTAATGCAGTAAACAGAGGACTTTATGTTTTTTTTTAAATGCGTTTTTCAGCTTTAAAATATGAAAATGAATTATTATGACAGATATACTAACTACACACTAATAAAAAAAAACTTTTATATGAAAAATACAATTGTAAAAGTTATGAATCAACATTTTGTATGGGTAACCCGAGGTTATATCACCGGATGCCGTGGTTCGTTTTAAACACAGTACTTTAAGGGTTAACTAATTAACTAACTAACTAACCGTCACGCCATTTCTCCGAAGGGGTAGGCAGAGAGGATAGAACGCCACACCACTCTGTCCTGGCATAATTCTCTTGCTTCCTCCACATTCATACATCTTCTCATGCACGCACGTCGATTATTCCAACTTCTTACATGCCATTTGCCATTAAACTTAAAATAAATACTAGCAGGTGTGGATATTCGCTGATAAGCGGATTGGGTAAAGTAATTAATAAAATACAAATATGCTAAATGGACAGTTTTTTTAAGTAATCAATTAAGCGCCCAATTAAACGGATTTTAAACTTGGACACAAATCAGTAAAAAAAATTAAATATTTAATAACCTTCAAACTTCAATATTTTTCACTTAAATAATTTAAATGGCATGTTTGTATAGAGTCTAGACAAACCTAAGGTTTAAAACTAGGTAGGTTAAAAACTTAAAAATTGAAGAAAATCGAAATAGCACTACACTGGTTATTGCATGTCACCATCCAAATGGACACTTAGCCCAGACCAAAAGTTCAGTAAACGCTTAAAATATCCACATTGCTTGGAAAAAAGCTCTTTCGTCTCTGTTAAGATATCGTAAATAGAGATTTCCGTAATGAAAAAAAACATGGTCACCCCAAACGGCATCATAATTTGTTTGACATTGGTTTTTACTTATTTAGTCTGGTTTTGTATTTACCTCAGAAAAGTCGCTTCTTGTGGAAAAAAATTAAACAAAAATACAGGATTTGGGTATTAAATTTATTAGAAATAATATGTAGAATAATTATTTTGTATTAAAAAGTGAGAAGGGAATTTCTTCCATACTAACATGTGGAAATATTTCATAAAAGTATTGAAAATCTTTTTTTTAAAAAAAACGCGCTACGAAGAAGCATGCTGTTGTTTTAGACTAGTTAGAATTACATTAAAAAACACTGCAGTTGAAAAAATTATTGTAAATAAGCGTTTTTATCATTGGATTTGATTTAAATTATTAAATTTACTAGTGTTGGTAAACATTTGTATGAAACCACTTACCGTCCTGACGAAGGGACGTTTACGTGTCGAAACCGGTAGACAAAACACGTGGTTATTGCTGACATGTTATTATTTATTTAATGATACTGCGATTGGCCACATAGCGATACATTAAACATATTTTTAGTGGCCGTTAGAAGACATTCTACGATAGGGATTCGTTAATATTATTTATCGGTAGATATGATAGATCGTTTGGATGAGTTGGGCATTGGAAGACTCACATTCAAGTCCTGGTTCTAACGATCATTTTCAAGTGTCTCAATGAATGCACATTGTAATTCTCTCTTCCTCTTTTTGTTTGAGAACAGTTTGGCCACGCTTCTAACTCAGATTAAGGATAAATAAAAAGGATCGCTATGGATGACAGGACGATAGATTTGATATTCGCTGGATCCCTCAAATCCTTACCCCCAGTAAGCTCCAAGATTGTTAGAATATTTACAAGTTCAACATTTACGGGTAAGCTAATAAAAATACATTTACTTAAACTTAAGAATTGTTAAAACTTTTTTGTTATTTTATCTGGCTAAAGATAATATAGGGAAGATAATTGTGTTCTTCCCGATTTTTTATTTTTGATTTTAAAAAATTGATTGAAAAATTACAATATCAAGGGAATTTTTTTAAATTTTTACGATGTCATATGAATTTTTTAGCGCGGTTTGAAATAGCTCTTTTTCAAATCTCTCGCAAAATCCTCCATTTGGCGCGCATGCGGTGTGACGTCACAGCAATATAGGCGCTCACTACGGAATGAATTTCACGCCTTTCACGGTAGACGGGTATGACGTCATTAACCAATAACGGGCGTTAAAAATCATTCGTATTTTCGTGTTTTTAAAACATAAATTTATAAATGAAAACAAAATTTATGATCATTGTGTTTTATATCGTTGGAATTGTAAAAATATACTTTAAATATTTATAACGTTTTCAAGGATATTCATGCTATTGGGAAGAACCCTATTCTGTAATTGTTAAGCGTTAAGACGCTAGACTCTCGATACGGAGGTTCAGGGTTCGATGATTGTCAGTAAGAGCACAAAAATCAAATATTTTTTCTCAAATATCCCAACAGAGACAGGGAAACTCTGAAAACGAATTTGGATTATCTAGGTGTTTACAGGGCTTATGACCTGTCATTGGCTGGGTTAAGTGGCCACTTGATGTATTACCGCCCGTCATCTGATAACCATATGACAAATTTCGGAATAATATGTATTAGTATGAATTATCACACCTTATTCAAGTCCCTGGATTTTTTCTGTGTATGCAATAGTGCTATCCGTTTGTCAATATTTCAGATACGACCATGGAAAGGAACACCCTGATGGCAAAATGTTATCCTAGAATCAAGGATTACTGCAGAGAAAAACACGGATTGGAATTCCAGGTAAATTTTTATTTTATAAGTCTCTAGGTAAATAGATTTTTTTATTACAATCGACGAGACAATTAGTTTGGAAGGGAATATGGGCATTGGGCATCTAGGCGTTTACAGGACTATGCTATCATTGGGTGGGTTAAGTGGCTACGTCTCTGTTGGATGTCAATTGTAATTGATTGTATGTCCGTCATGTTTAAAATCCAGTTTTTGTCTACAAGTATTTATTTGGACGCACTCAAAATCTTGTTTGAGAATGTTTTTTATATTATAATATATTTCGTCGTATTAAAAGCAAATATAATATAAGCGTTATAAGTGAAGGCGTTAAACACTCTGGTCATCATCATTTTATCCCCGCTTCCTATGTGGGGGCATATGCACCATGCACTCTACAAAATACTTCTAAGCCGAGAGATCGGTTCTCATTTCTTGCCTTTTGACGTGATAACGTCTAATAAATCGATGAACGCCGGCTGCACACACGAAAAAGCATGACTCATTGTCACGTTCCGCCTGAGCCGAGTGTGCAAGCGAGAGCGCGGAACAAGCGATGGAGAGGCACGATCAGCCTAAGCGTTCGGCTTGTGACGCATCTATCTCTATTCCACTCCATCGGCCGATGCGTCCGAGTAGAAGGGAGACAGCAGCAGCACACAAGCTACAAAGTGAAAGTGAAATTAACGAGTGCAAAAAAATGTTAATTTATGGAAAATATTGTAATTTTTAATTAACATATTGAATTATACAAAATAATGATAATTCAGTAATAATAATTCAATTCAATTCATAAAAGTATGCTATTTTTCATCAATGTTTTCTTATGACGTTATCACGTAAAATTATCGTCCGTAAACCGACTTTACAGACAACCAAAAGTGTTTTACTAGGCGTTAGGTTCCCGGCGTCCTGGACGTCCACTGCGTCAAAACCACGGGACGTGGACAACTTTACCTTACCTAGTGGTGCATTGGGCACTGCTTTCGTACACCAATTGCAGTAAATTCTTATAATAATTTGTTACATGAAGGCAAGATGATAAGTCTTAGTCTAGGCATCGCCTTAAATTTTTTTAATGTAAAAATCTACATTGAAATACACAATTATTGAATATAATACATTGAATCGATCCCACGACCACATGCACTGGACTCCAAGGTGCTACCACTGCTCCACGAGGCATATTAAATCTATATTGAATCATTTCGCATTGATTTGAATTTTATCGCATGTTTCACAGAAATTTAATTCGTTCATGAATTTAAATTTAAATCAATTATGAGAGAAAGTAATTAAATAATCTATCCCTTCAGAATTATACTATCTTAACTTTGTTTTCAACATGCCACAATAATTACTATAATTTATCACAAATCATAACTATCACGCAATATCCCTTAAACTTTTAACAAAGGAAATAAGATGCATTGCATTTAAATAAATATTATACTTACATTAATTAGTACGAGTGCTAACATCCGCTCCCTATGTGGAGCATATGAATCCCACAAACTGTCTCGAATCCAAGCGATCGGCTGCCCTCAAGTCGGGTCCACGTCCCGCGGCTCTGACTGTAAACTGGCTTTGAACACTTTGACAGGTGGTGGACATGAGGTGGGGAGTGAGGGACGAAGCCACAGATGATCATATGACCACAGAACTATGTATGAAGGAGATAGAGAATTGTCAACGTCTTTCCATGGGGCCGAACTTCGTGGTTTTCCTGGGACAGAAGTATGGATACAGGTAAAATAAAGCTACTATTTAAATAATAAAATAATAGATGATGCGAGTGTACCAGAGTGTAGAAGTCGAGGAAGACATGATGTATGATTTTCCTACGATAGCCGTGGGACTGTAAACAGGGTGCTCGCTCCTTCGTACCACGTTTTGAAGAAATACGGGAAACAATATACGCGATGTTTGATAACGTTACGATGCAGAGCACGACTCGGCGCGGCGTTCGATTTTGTGTTGTATGCTCGAGGTTAATGACTCGACTGTCGAATGAGCTTCCGTTGCCGGCCGCTAGGAGGGGATATGACAGGGGACAAAAAGGACAAATTGACATTTGACGAAATATTAATTAGTCAGTCCTGAACACATGGCATGATCAAGTGCAACAAATACTTGAAACTGGTCATGTGAGTAGTCATCCAGCCGTATTACCCTATCCCCCCTGACTAGGAATGACTAACCGACTGCACACCACAGACGTACTCTATACACACACACACGCACGTATTTCTTTTGTCGCCCTCACACACAGCCTCTTTCACACACACATACCTCACAGAAGCCTAAGCGGCTGTGAGATATGTGTGTGAAAGAGACTGTGTGTGAGGGTGACAGAAGATGTACGAACGTGTGTGTGTGTATGTAGTATGTCTGCTGTGTGCCCGCCATTCCCAGTTAGAGCTCTGAGCAGCGTAGACAGTTAAACCGTGTATTATAATAAACGCGTCATATTGTCACAGTCGTGTTTTACTTTAAGCCCCCATACCAATACATCACAGTGGCGCAGCCGGTAGGATAATACATCACAGCGGCTTATGCTTGAAATCAAGTAGTGGCAGTGTCCATCCGGGGATTCCTAGACATAAAATCCATGACGCTGGGCCGAAACCAAAATTGATAAATAATTGTAATCGTCCTGCGATAGTTTTCTTCTACCATCTTTCATTAATTGATGTGTTGAGTTTTTTTTGCGTTTCAGGCCGATCCCAACTTACGTTCTGAGTTCTGAGCTGCAGATGTTAAGGGACGAACTGGCAGCTGGAGGAACTGACGTCATACTGCTAGACACGTGGTACAGGAAGGATGCGAATGCCGTACCTCCTATATCGGTTCTTCAGCCCATCTCATCCATCCTAGTCAATTTCAACAACAAGGTATAAGAAAATACAAAATATGTTTTAGTCAGGTTCAGGGACCAAGATCGGGTGTAACAGCGGGAACGTAGAAGCTCAGGAGTAAAAGAGAGATGTATCTCATTATCTAGCAACCCTTTATCATCAGAGAAAGTTGCCTAGCGTGAGTGGGACATGTTAGTCATGCTGGAGAAGCCAGAGCCTTAGAGAGTTGTACCTCTGGGTAGGCCAAAACAGCGTTACATTGACAATGGGTTGGCTAATCTGAATAAACTAGGTAAAAGGGATTGCTGGAAACAGAACACTCAAGATAGTACAAGATTTCTACATTGACATTTCTGTCAACGTCAAAGCTCTTCGTGAGCTATTTTGCCATCTGAAGTTAGCAACTAACTAAAACTTTGGTTTGTCAGAGTCGATGGATTTTCGTCATCTTGACACAAGACGTTACCTACAGATTTTTGAAGCATTATTTTTTAGACCTTTGTGCGTTGAGTAGGTACCTATTCAAAGTATCAACAATAAATAAAGACAGCGTTATCGGCATACTCCAGGTCGCTGAGATTTTGAAAAGAGTAGATGGATACTCCTCCGTCTAGCGAAATCGACATTTTCGGGATGGAAAGATGGAGGAAATATATAAAAAAATATCAACAGAAATGGGGCAAGAACGCAACCTTGTCGCACTCCTTTGGTGACTTTAAACCATTCTAAAATGACATAGAATATAAATATTTTTTTTCGTATTATATAAATTTAAGATGCAAAAAACTTCTAATTCCATGACTTTTCTGTAAAATTCGGCGAATTCTTTTCATGTTTATGTATTTTTAGAGGGTTCCAAAACTGCAAGCAGAGGACCAAGCAGTATGGTGGGACACATTGAACAAAATGCAAAAACTCTTCCGGAAAGCTTCATTATCCTTATTCACTTCTGGCAAAATTTCTCGAGATACCATGCACAACTATTTCATGTCAGGTAATAAGATCACAAATTTCAAAGTTGTAGGTATTTTTTTAAAGTTTATCATAATTCATTCCATAATATCTGCTTTTTGTGTGACTACATTGATTCCACAAACAGCCTTTACGTTAAGCAATAGCACAACTCTGACGCAAACTGCTGACGGATGGTCATAATTTCGCCGCCTGAGTGCTAGAGCTTAGAGTGAGAAATTGAGTTTTAAATGCAGTATTGTTAAGGATTAAATTCCGCGTCGAATGATGCATCAATTTTCTGAAATAAACTTTATTGCATATAAATAAAAGACATCCGAAAATATTATACGCTAATGACACTTATTCTAAATTGAGCACTTAAGTCCTCTATCTCCCGAGCTCTTGTCCAATATACAGGTTGCGTTTATCCAAATACAAACTAATCGAGGAGAAACTACCATATTAATTTTGTGTTTATTGTAACTCTGAAGAATCATTAGTCAATTAACAAAAAAATTGTTTACATAACACAATACACGTAAGGTTATAAAATTTTTATTTTTAAAGAAAATAAAGCAACATTATGGCATGAAAATGTAAAATCGAGATTTTTTATTTTTTCGAGAAAAATGCTTTTTTTAAAAATAAATTGCACCACCAAAATAAGGCACGAACCAGGTCATTGTATGGGCCTGTTTCCCATATCAAAAATTTATTGTTAAGTTATGGGTAACATTACAGCACCCTGTATATGGCTCAATATGGCTCTTAAGGAAAACTAGCACTAAACACGCGCGGTGGCAACTTATTCAATCTCCACTTATACTACTCTATCTCCAATGTCATAATTTTCACGGTGCATCTTTTCTCTATCTCCATTTGTAAAGTTGAAAATAACGTGTGTATTAAATGTGTTTTTTTCAAAATATTTTTTAATTCATCGGTTCAATCATGACTCTATGAAGACCTTGAAACATTAAAAAATATATGTAAAATATATTTTAAGGAAGATATTCAATAAAAACCTTCTCCAGTAAAATGTTGTTACTGGTTGATAGAGTACTTAAGCACTCAGGCAACGGCGTGTTGATTGAAAGCGAGAGAGAAAAACGGTCCTTTAAAAGACGAGGAGAGTTGGCAGGGCTCTCTCTATTGAACGTTAAGAATACCAAGAACCACTGTTTGGCGTACGTCAGATACATCAACAACATCAATCTGCAGAATCTGAAGAAGGCCTCTAACTTTGTGGACATCTTGAACAGAAGTTTAGATACAGAGTCTTCTAAACTCCTCGCCAACCTGAGGGATGAGAGGTTACCAGGGAAGATCGAGACTACAAACATGCAGAAGTAAGATACAATAAATATTCGGCATAACAATTTGAAATTGGCATTTTAAAATACGCAATCTAAATTTTGGTAGACAAATAATTATTTGAAAGTTTATATACTAGCATGAGAAAGTGGTCACACACTAGTTCAAAGATTTGGTTTAAAACAGCTTAAAAATGTTAAAAACCAAAATGACTATATTATTGATATCCCCAACAGAGACAGAGAAACTCTGGAAACGAATGTGGGTTATCTAGGCGTTTACAGGGCGTATGACCTGTCATTGGCTGGGTTAAGTGGCCACTTGATGTACTACAACATTCCCCGTTCCGCCCATCATCTGATAACCATACATGACAAATTTTTGAAACTACTATATATTATATATTGAATTTGTACATTTGAGTTTGTTTTTCGACAATTTTTATCATTTTTTCTCTCTGGTGACATCTGTTGAGAAGATTGTTAAGCATTTTTGGCAATCAATCTTTATTGATGATTATATCTTGAATAGCCTTTAAACAAGTTTTATGGACAGAATATAGATTGTTTTAATAACTTGTTATTTGACGTTATACTGGCGTTTTTACACAAATTAACAGATAAAACATACAATTCAGACATATTAGAAGATTTAGATATAAGATGAGTTAAGAAAACAGAAGAGAAAAGTGATTAGGTTAGTTTAAAAATAAAGACCTATTCAAAATGTTAAGAAAAAATACGAGTGTATTTTAAGAATGTAAAAGTAGAACTAGATGATGGATGTAGTGCCATTACTTATACTAGTAATTTTACATTTTTTAAATTTACATATTACTGAATTTCAGATACACCGTTGAATGGATTGGTCGCGAGGGTTTAGATCCCGACACCCACGGGGAGTACTTGAACCACTTTATAGCGCACTTCTACAGGGGTATAGTCAAGCTGGTGGATCGCGCCATGAGGAGAGAGGATGGAAGCGCTCAGGGACAAATCGTCACTGAGTTGCTGCAGCATCTGCATGCTTGCAATAATTCCGTCAAGGTGAGCAAAACCACCTGAACCCACATGCTTACATTAATTCTGTCAATGTTATCCTTTCTTTATTTTTTTTAGTTCCTCAGCCTGTCTTCATTCCTGTATTGGACATAAGCCTCTTATCTTACACTCGACTCTGTTGTGAGATTTGTTTTATGCCATCTTGGCTTTAGATTTACATATCCAAAAATTGTAATTTAGCATTATCGACAAAATTAAGAAAGGGCTTTTACGATTGTTTGGTCATGTGGAGCGAATGAGTGATGAAAGAACGGCTAAAGGAAGTTCAAATGCTTTTAGTTGAGTAACAATAAATACAATGTAAAAATCTATAAATAAAATTAACATAATTATTTAAATCGATAGTGGCAAATAAGAACTTATCGAAAGAAGCAAAATTGGCAGTACACAACGGAGTTCTGGTACCAACTCTTATGTATGGTAGTGAAGCGTGGTGTTGGAAAAAGAAGGATGAAAGTAGACTGAATGCTGTCGAAATGCGATCTATGTGTGGTCAGACTATGTATGATAGGTGTACAAATGTCGAAATTAGTGCAAGGCTGAGATAAGTATTATCGACAAAATTAAGAAAGGGCTTTTATGATGGTTTGGTCATGTGGGGCAAATGAGTGATGAAAGAACGGCTAAAAGAAGTTATAATGCAAGTGTGCCTGGATGTAGAAGCCGCGGAAGGCCGAGAAAGACGTGGCATGACCAAGTACGTCAAGTACTTGAAAGTGGTCATGTGAAAAGTCGGAATAATCGGCGTATGTGCATGAGAAGATGTATGAATGTAAAGAAAGCAAAGGAAGTCTGTCAAGACAGAGCGGTATGGCGTTCTATCCTCTCTGCCTATCCCTACGGGAAATGGCGTGATGATTAGTTAGTTAGTTACTTATTTCTTTTTGTTTTAGGTATTCTACGGCCGTGAGCCGACCCTGCAGCAGATAAAGGACTACATGCTGGGACCGTCATACCAGCCGCTCGTCTTCTACGGCGAGGGTGGGTGCGGGAAGACCAGCCTCCTGGCCAAGAGTACCGCCCTGTCCGCCGAGGACTGGTTCAGCGGGAGGAGGCCGGTCAGCATCATCAGGTTCCTGGGCACCACGCCGGACTCCAGCGCGCTGACTCCGACACTCATCTCGATCTGTCAACAGGTAAAGAGATTATAGAAAGAATTCCAAATATACAGGGACTTAAGGGACTCGTTACTACCTAGAGGATAGGAAAAACATTGGTCTTCTTAGACTAATATGGGAGGAAGATGTTTTTTTAAGCAAATGATTTCATAATAATAAATATGTGAAAGGGTTAGTGTCGATAATTTAAAAATTACAGAAAGGTTTACAAAATAAATCCTATGAGCAACCACTATTGCTGTTCTATGATTCTATAACTGCCATTATCTATTAGCTGATTTGAAATATGCTTGATTATAAGTAAACTAACAAAGGTGATGGAAGTCTTGACGACTGCAAAACTTGACACGACGTAATAAAGGATGAGAGGGAAGCGTGGTTCGGTGCTAATGCGATGATGCTGATTCTGAACTGGTGCAACTGAATCGGCGAATCAAGATGCCATTTCTCAGCAGCTTGATTCACCAAAAATAATATTGAAAATTTTAATGTCAACATCACTCTCGAATCCCCGTCTGTGGACGAGTTTCAACAATAGTTCAACTAGTTTGACAAGGAGACTAAACTACTTCAGAATACTTTTGTGGTGCTCCGCATTTGCAGGCACTGTTGACATAATAATTTATGCATTATCGTTCCTTCCAGATATCATACAACTTCTCTCTTCCCTTCGAGAACATCCCAGATGACCTGGTTCCCCTGACAGCGCACTTCAAGCAGCTTCTTTGCTGCGCCACGTACGAGCAGCCGCTCCTGCTGTTCCTGGATTCTGTTGACCAACTGACAGGAGCTCAGGACTCCAGCAAGGTCTCATGGCTGCCAACCAGGTTACCTCCACTCTGCAAGGTATTATTAAGAATATATTAAATGCTCTATGTTCTGGTTCTACAGTAGAGGCTCTATTTTTTAGTGGACAGAGAATGAAGCTTTAAATTCGTTTATTTAATGATTGGTATGTACTATTTTTTAAATCCACTTAATTCTTTTGTACCGATAATCTTCTTTCTCTTGCTCATGATCTTAGCATCTGTAGTTGTCTCAGTTGACGTTGCTTCTTAGGATCTGTCCCAAAAGACGGTGGCCAAAGTGTGCATGCCAATTTCAATTTCTTTCTCTCCCCATCTGACCACGTCAGTCGTGGAGTTTTTCCAGTGATAAGTCTTAAAATTTCCAAACACTAAAATCCCAACATCGATTTAATTTTTCGTGTGTCCGCCCTTTTCAATTCCATTTTTCATTACGGGGTTAACATATTTTTACCATTTTCACTTCACTAATACTATTCTCAACGAGGTGAGGCAACGGACACAGCAACCCTTGGTATCTACTGTCATCCTGCGAAGGCGTTTCGGCTGGCTGGGCCATATACTACGTATGCCTCCCGAGACTCGCCACCATGCTTGCCTATTTTACAAGGCATCAGGTTCTCGGCGTCCTGGTCGTCCACTGTTGACAATTCTTCGGCAGTTTGCGTCAGAGCTGCGGGACGTGGACTTGACTTGGGAGGATGCTGCGCGGGAGCTGGCGGCCGATCGCTTGGCCTGGAGGCAGTTTGTGGATTCCATATGCTCCACATAGGGAGCGGATATGGTATGATGATGATGATGAATACTATTCTCACAAGTATGATTTTCCAGATATACCTAATATTTATTTCAAATATCTCCTGATTATATTAAACTTTCCTGATTTTTTAAGAAGCCTTTTGCATTATAGGTTATAGTAACATGCGCTTGCGAGGAATCGAACCCTGTAGTATCAAGAGAATACAATCTCCTCAGGAGGATGATAGACAACGACCAGAACTTTATAGAAGTCAGCGCCCTGGGAGAAGACTTGGCTATGCAAGTCATCAAGTAAGAGGTCATCAAATCATCACCACACTCATTAAATTTATCAGCTAATTATATATATTCGATTTGAATCAATTTTTGAAAAGATTTTTTTCCAATTATTGGTTTATTTTACTAAATTACACATGCGAATAACATTACGTAAAACCAGTTTTGTTGTGAATTTACCGAAGATTGATGTAAAGGTTTTATCTTTAGAATGTGGATGAAGACAGCCTGTCGAGATCTCAATAACTTCCAATGGCGTCTGGTCTCCAACGCCATCGGCTCCTGCTCTCTTCCCATCTTTGTCAAGTTGGTGTTTGCGGAGGTCTGCAGGTGGAGAAGTTACACCAGACCTCAGGAGACCAAGTTGGCAGCCACTGTGATGGATTCCATTATGATGCTGTTTGAGAGGATTGAGAAACAGGTATGGCAATTAAAATACCTAAATATGTTCATAAATCCCAGATAATTCACTATAATATGGGAAAAATCTACGAAACAAATCAAAACGGTGGTCATTTTATGGCGTCGATTCCTTGTTGTATTTCTGCCTTTAAAATGCTAAAACGTCTATTGATCCTTGGACCAATACTGAAAGTTATCCTTGATGGTTCACTAAGTTTTTTTCTCAACCATTTGTATACTCCACTCTAAGATCTACATTTAAGAACCTCGTAAACCCATTCCAAACACTAATTTTGTAGCACCATTCTCACTTATTCCCTGTATTTAATGATACTTTTTTAGCATGGACGAATCCTCGTCTTTCATGCCTTAGCGTACATCACAGCAGCCAGGAGTGGCCTCTCTGAGAGTGAATTAGAAGATCTCATATCCTTGGATGATAAAGTTCTTGATGATGTATACCAGTACCATCTTCCTCCTACCAGGAGAATACCTCCACTGCTTTGGACCAGGTGAATGGCAAAATTTTTCGTCTAGTAACAGCAAAATTATTCTCCTGAAAACCTTCGATGTTAAACATCAAGATCAATAATTATCAGGATTCTTAAAGTTAGGCTACAAAAATGTATTGGGTTATATTTTCTCGCAAATGTGGCAAGAATCTTTAACAAGTTGTGGGTTGTTCTTCCTAATTCAATCTTTCCTTCTCTTAAATCCACGACTCATGACTGAGGATGGCTCAACTGTGTACGGTCTCCCTTCACCTAGAACTGTGGTGCTCTCTAGGCTGCAGGCACTTAGCGTCGATAGTTCAGTGCCGCTCAGTCAGATAACAGAAAAAATTGTTCCGTTTTCAGGATACGAAATGATTTACCAAACTATTTGTCAGAACGAGAAGCAGATGGAGTTAGCGTCATGAGCTGGTACCACAGGCAATTTCGTGACGCAGCGAGAGAAAGATACTTCAAAAATATGAACATGGCCATGTACTTTCACTCCAGTATTGCTGATTACTATTTGGGTAAGACGTAAAATAAAATTACTGACCAATTAATGAAAACCACGGTGTTCCGCAGGGATCTTATTTTGGACCAACATTATTTTACTTTTTAAATATTTTTTACTCATCTAAATGCAAGTAAAGTAAATCGCCTTACATGTTATGTACAAGGTTAAGTGATTCAAAAATATACATTCATGAATATTAATATCTATAAGAAAAATTTCCACCCTGAGAGAAAGTTGAATAAAGTTTTCTTATTTTTTATTTTTTTAAAGGTATTTGGGGAGGTGGCGTTCCAAAGCCCTTCAAGTATACAGAGATACAGCGGCACCGTTTCAACCTGACTGACAAGGAGGGAGTTGCAGATAGGAAAGTTCCTCTTCAACCTTTGGCTTTTGTGTCTGCTGATGGACTAACTTCTAGATACAACCTTAGAAAGGTATTGCTGATCTTTCTATAGAACATCTAATTTTTTTCTGAAACTGTGGTAAGATGTTACATTGCATTCATCATCATCATTATTATTTATTTTGAATTTCCTATGCGGGTCATTTGAATTCCAAAAACTGCCTCTATGCTAAGCAATCTTAACAAAATACTTACAAGATATCTACAAGATACTGCAACAAAATATCAGCCACTGTTGCGACGTTTAGTGAACGTCCTGAATGACGAAAACCTGATGCTTTGTAAAATAGGCAAGCACGTTAAAGGCTATCAAAATGTATTTGTTTATAGTCCAGCCAGCTGAATTGCTTTTGCCTGATGCCATTTGACACCAGTGGTGGCTACGTTCATTGCCTAACTTTTGTATTTCCCATGAAGTCAAATCATCGACACCAATAACGTTTCTTAAAAGCTGTTTTTAACTTTACAAAAGAAAATAATTAAGGAATTAAGTAAGATCCTTGTGGAACACCGGTTGTAATTATAGAAATTTATAAAATAATATGAATTTTTGTACATTTTTCAGTTTGGGGAGTTGCCGTTCCACTTGGTCCGATCTCGTCGATTTAAAGATTTATACGACAACGTTCTCTTCAACTATGATTGGTTACATGCAAAACTTAAGTCCTGTCCACTTCAAGCTCTGCTGGCAGATTTTGAAGATGCTTGTCAAAATATTGATAACAAGGAAGCGTGCAGGTATTGCCATATTTTACACCTGCTTAATTAGGCTAAAAATAAACAGCTATTAGATTTTAAATGAAAAAGCGGTTAAAAGATAGATGGAGTTAAGAAGTTGGTAACGACTAATGAAAAAAAAATGCCTTAAAAAATCGGTGCAGATAAGTGAAATGATAAAATGAGAAAGAAGCTAAATTGGCAGTACATAACCAGAGTTCTGGTACCAACCCTTATGTAAGGTAGTGAAGCGTGGTGTTGGAAAAAGGCGGATGAAAGTAGACTGAATGCTGTTGAAATAAGATCTATGTGTGGTAAGACTATGTATGATAGGTGTACAATTGTCCAAATTAGAGCAGAGTACAAGGCATTATCGACAAAATTAAGAAAGGGCTTTTACGATTGTTTGGTCATGTGGAGCGAATGAGTGATGAAAGAACGGCTAAAAGAAGCTTAAATGCAAGAGCGCCTGGATGTAGAAGTTGCGGAAGGCCGAGAAAGACATGGCATGACCAAGTACGACAAGTACTTGAAAGTGGACATGTGAAAAGTCGGAATAATCGGCGTATGTGCATGAGAAGATGTATGAATGTAGAGGAAGCAAGAAAAGTGTGCCAGGACAGAGTGGTGTGGCGTTTTATCCTCTCGGCCTACCCCTACGGAGCAATGGCGTGATGGTTAGTTAGTTATAAAATGACCACGTACAATATTTTTGTAAGTGAATTTATTCTAGTCTAAATGCATTTCCAGGGAGCTCGTGCTAGTAGCAGACGCCCTCCGCCTTGGAGGAGCAGTCCTGGGGATCCACCCAGACATGCTAGCTCCTCAACTCCTGGGGAGACTATTGCCAGAGTCAGGAGCCCACGCCGGCCTGCGGTCCCTGCTGGCGCAATGCGACGGGAGGGGCAGGGCCCACTGCGCTCTGCTGCCGCTACACCACTGTCTGCACACTCCTGGAGGGCCGCTGAAGGTAAGGTACGCCTTGACTACAGGCTGACACCAGCTGTTGGCAAGATTATTAACAGTTACCTGAGCCAAGAGGCTTGGATCTCGGACAAGAAGAAACAATGAAACGTATTGTTTCATTATTTTTTTATCATCTATTTCTTTTCCGTCTTGGCACTTCTTCATTCTCAATTTTTTCTTATTCTACATATTCGTTTACTTCTTCTCTACTTAAATTTGGATAAGGAAAAGTTATTTAAAAAAGTTAAAATAATGTTGGTCCAAAATAAGATCCCTGCGGAACACCGTGGTTTTCATTAATTGGTCAGCAATTTTATTTTACGTCTTACCCAGATAGTAATCAGCAATACTAGAGTGAAAGTACATGGCCATGTTCAAGTTTTTGAAGTATCTTTCTCTCGGAGAGCCACGAAATTGCCTGGGGTACCAGCTCATGACGCTAACTCCATCTGCTTCTCGTTCTGACAAATAGTTTGGTAAATCATTTCGTATCCTGAAAACGGAACTTTTTTTTCTGTTATCTGACTGAGCGGCACTAGACTGTCATAATTTTTTTTTGTTTTTCTCTATGTACACTTTTCTTTTAACCTCTTTTGTTTGCGATTCGTTGAATCCTCACAGAAGCACTTCATTCGTTATTCTTGTTGGATGAGAAAAACCATTACTTCAATACCTACCAATAACAACTAAGAAAAATAATAATGATGATATAACGAAGCTGCTCTGTAGGCACCTTGGCGGCGATGACAACAAATATTATTTATAATATTAATTAACTATCTAACTAACTAAGCACTCATCATGCACGCTAGGGTGGCCCAAAAAATTTTAATTTACCCTACACCTCAGGGACACCGCTAAGTTTTTTTGCCATAGTTGATAGTAGTTAAGTGCTTGATTAATTTTGTAATTTTCCCATATGAAAATATTTTAAAAAAAAGATTTTTTTGTGAAAGAAATACCAAGAAAAAACGTGTTAAAGAGTTGAGAAAATTAGAACTATCAATGGTTGTTTGTGAGGAGTGCTTTTATTCATGTGATTATTTTGGACTTTTTGTGAAAATATGGCTTTGTCATCTACTATAACACGTCAAGCGGACTCGGACAAGATTTAGAACCGATATCTAGATTGAATTAGTTACCATTCATCATCAATATTATACTTTACTACTTCCCAGGTAGTTGTACTTAATTAAGAACAACCCTCGAAATGCCAGATTTTTTCATATTTTTTCTTAATATTACACACCTTTGAGCACTGTCTTCCAATTAGAATATTAGCTTCAAACTTTACCTGAATACTTGTTTTTACCACTGATAAAAAAAATAGTGGGTGCCCAGACATGTAAACTAGTTTTGAATTTTTTAATATATAATATGGGCCACACTAAATTGCACGCATGTCGATTATTTAGACTTTTCACAAGTAATTGTACTTGATCATGGCATGTCTTCTCGCCCTTCCTCGACTTCTACATATCGTAAGCCGTTCGTTCTACACGACCAAACCGTAGTAAAATACCTCTATACATATTGTCAATTATGCTTATCTCAGGCTTCACTTTTATTTTTCAGTATTCCCTCGAGGGCCACCAGTTTGCCGTGTTCTCGTTCCGGCTGACTTCCGACTTCCGCTACATCGTGTCCATCTCCAACAAGCTGATCACGTGGGACCTCTCCACCAGCGACATGGCCAGGGACATCTGCCCACAGCTTGAGGGCATTATGCAGCAGCTGGCCATCAGCCCGGATAACAAGTGGGCGTCAGCCTACACCAACAATAACCAGGTTCAAATTATAACATGCATCGAAATAAATAAATAATAAACTTGACTGTCCAATGTTGTTGAATGAGGTCAGATTTCACATACCGGGTCGCACCACAAGAAGTTGCCGTTTGTTTTTCCAAACACCGGAAATAGAAATTACGCTTATAATTACGCCATAAATAGGATTCAAAGGAATGGCAACTTGGTGTGCGAGGGTGTTGATCTCTTCAACTCCAGCATTGGATCAGTCAAGTCATTTTGTAATAAACTCTAGCATTGTATTGTTGTGTATTTAAGGCATATTATGTATTATATATATTTTTAATTTTTAAGTATTTGCTAATATTTTTGTATTCTCTTTTTTTGAAAAGCCTGTATAGGCGTTTATAATGAATAAAAAAATAAAAAATCAAATCGAAATCAAATCAAAATCCATATTATCGTCCTTCGCTCCGGGTAGAGCCAGTGATCTTTATATTTCTTCAGTGACTATCTTCCTTTCAGGTGGTGGTTTTGAACATGCTGTCCTCTGAGTTCGTGACCCTGGACTGTCCGTTTTCCGAGCAGGACGAGAAGGTGGCTGGAGTGGCGCTCCTCGACCACCGCCTGCTGCTGCACGGCACCAAGCACTGGGGCTCCTGGAGCCTGCAAGGGGAGCTGGTGGAGATCTCTAGGGCACCGGAAACTGGCAACGAAGATGAGGCGGAAACGGGATGGGAGATCTTGAGTAAGAATAATAACATTACAACACTTTAAGAATCTCGTCAGCGCATTTTTATGGGCCACTAATTGATAGAGATTAATCTCAGTGTCGCACGCTCCACAAAATAACTTTTCGTGAGAAGGAATTTCGTTTCTCGGTCACTGAGTAAAAAATCTCTATACTAAAATGGACTTTTAGTGGGGTTGGGTGCACAAATATAAATGAAAGAGTTCCTACAGTTTTAGTGCACATTTATTACACAGAAGTTACATGCAAATGAAAACTTAACTATTAAAATTAAGATTGACATGGATTATGAAGATAGAAATGTACAAAAATGAATTTAGATTTGAACGCAATTTGGCGGTAAAAAATCTGTGCAAAATTAACGTCGAGTCACAATGGTGTCCTAAAATGATTCTCGTCGTAGTTCGGGCAGCGTTCGGCGGAGGTCGGTCGATTTACTCCGTCCCGCGGCGCGCGCGTGACGTATTACATCCGCCACAGTATGTTCACTACTTTGGAGCGAGATTTCATTCACTGTTCTTACACCCAGAAAGTCATTATAACTGCAAGTCGGTAGTTTTCCTATCAATGTGTACTTGTAGATTACTACTACTAACTACAACCCCTTATCCGCCACCCAATGGTGCATAAGGAACCTATTTCTAGAGCGATATTTTAGGCGAGATAAAAATTGCATAAAAGACGCGAAACTTTATAACAATTATGTAGAATAAACGAGAATTTCTTGTACGTAGAATAATCGGGGCTTTTAGAATACAATAATAAAACCAATATTAAAATAATAACTTAATAAATCGTGTTTATTAGAATAATATAGCAATAGTGCAATACTTTTTAAGAATGATACATATAGGTAGCAATACAATCATTAATCATAATAAAAAATAATCTAATAATTAAAATAAGTAGAATAAAATACAAGGTAGAATAGGTAGAATAAAAATAAATGGTAATACAATCATAAATCACAATAAAAAAATAATAAAGCTAAAAATAAGGTAGAATAGTTAAATTAGAATAGGTAGAATACAATCATTTAATCAGAATAAAAAATAATAAAGCTAAAAATAAGGTAGAATAAATTAGAAGGTAAGAAATATAGAAAAAACATAAATGAAGAACTAACAATCATTAATCACAATAAAAAATAATAAAGCTAAAAATAGGTAAATAAATAGAAGGTAGAATAGGTAGAATAAAATATAGCATAGGTGAATACAATCATTAATCACAATAAAAAAATAATAAAGCTAAAAATAAAGGTAGAATAAAATAGAAGGTAGAATAGGTAGAATAAAAACAAAATAGGTAGAATACAATCATTAATCACAATAAAAAATAATAAAAGCTAAAAATAAGGTAGAATAAAATAGAAGGTAGAATAGGTAGAATAAAAATAAATAGGTAGAATACAATCATTAATCACAATAAAAAATAATAAAGCTAAAAATAAGGTAGAATAAATAGAAGGTAGAATAGGTAGAATAAAATAAATAGGTAGAATACAATCAATTAACTCAATTTAAAAAAATAATGAAAGCTAAAAATAAAGAGTTGTAATTTCAAAAATTAATGTGTTCTGGACACACAACATTACCACTCCTATGCCGTGTACATTGCCAATTTATATTTCCCATCTTGTGTTGCACAAGCTGTTTGATGAGGAAGGTTGGAGGCATTTCATCAGTCTCTCCCGAAGAAAGCCTGCAAACTCGGCTGTCTCAGTAGCCCATCCCAGGTGTGGTATGCGTGCTGTAGCATAACATACCACTTCGCGCTACAGATAGTGACGGGGTAATTTCATCAGGGCTCTTATACCATTGTTTGTAGCATACCTTCATGTGCCTCGCGTTACCCAGTTGTATAACATAATACCATAGCTCACTGTCCCCATATTTGCTGCGTACCAGTTCTTGGGAATAATCGCTTGTTTTACCTGCTCAGAGCAGTGAAGCAAAGCGGCGCGCTAAACATATTTCGATTCTGTGTTTGCAATGAGCACGATTATACGGGGGGGCGCTTTATATTATCCTCGCTATCTTGCCACCATGTTCTTGTAGAACATGTCCCAAATATTTAAAGCAAATTTTTTTGCTTGGCTTATTACCGTTTAATTTCCTGACCTTTTATGAATACTGGCGGTACCTTTAAATTTATATTTCTGGGGTTTGAACACAACCAGCTCACATTTTTTTGGCATTGTATTCTAACCCTTTTCTTCTGCAAAACATTCACACACGGTAATTAGTTTACGTAGCCCAGCAATCGACGGCGCCATCACCACCATGTCATCGGCGTATGAGACGGCATTCACCATCCCTCCTCCTATGGTGCATCCGGCATTTTCCTGTTTCAGTCTTTCATGCAGGGCATCTACGTATAGGTAAACAAGTTGGGAGATGTGATGCCGCCTTGCTTTAATCCTCGGTAAGCTTTGAAAGGTTCTGTGGGTTTTTGCTCCCCATTTCACTCTATATATATTATTGTCGTTCCACGTCTGTAACATACACCTAGTCATAGGGCATGCTATTGCCTTCTGTGTATGTCTTTATTTAAAACCTGGTGCACCACAGTATCATACGCTTTTCTCAAGTCCAGAAAACAAGTCCGTACACTGGTGTATTTCTCCTCACATACTAAATTTACAACGCTTTTTACGGCGAAAATTGCAATATCCGTTCCGATCGATTCCTTTTAAACCCAAACTGACTTATCAGTCAGTTTTTATATTACCAATAGCCTTTTTCTATCATTATATTTTTCTATGACTTTTGCCGCCATAGTAGAAATTGCAATTCGGCCTGTATAATTTTCCTTGGCATTCTATTGGCCTGATAGGATGCATTAAATTATGTGGTACTATTATTGAAGGAAACAGTGACCTCTGGTAAGAAAGAGTGTCGAAACATTGCTGCGAAGGCTAGAGCCCACACTACATTTAATCCTTTGCACTAGGCTTATTTAAGGGTGTTTTGCACTTGTTATCGTCTCCTCCAGTAGCTTTATTACTTTTAAGCGACTAATTGCATTCTGAATTTTTCATTTAGTATAGTGCAAGGACTCAGTCTATCCACATTCTCATTTTATTTGTTTTGCTTCCAGAACATTTTGAAGTCAGCAGTCAACATGCTTTTAGCTAATACATCTGCTTGTATTTGTTTTTCGTTCTTTTTTACAGTACGTAGGTTTTTCTTGAAAATCTTTCGCGTTTTCGCTCTTCTCTGGGCGATTGGCTATATGGAAGGCCCTAAATTGGTGATGAAAATACTAGATTTTTGTTGTTAGAAAGGTTAAACAATGCTTCATTTTCCAGCTATGGAATTCACAGACATGGAGAACTACCACGTCGTCCTCTGGACTAGTAAGCTGGAAGACACCTCTTTGAGACTCCACGCCTTCTGGGAAGGGAAGCCTGTCAAGCCAATCAGTTTCCAGTCAGCAATGGTGATGGGGAAGGCAAGAGACGTCTTCTATTGCTGTGTGGACCTTGGGGTCGGAAGGTATCGGCTGGACGTGGAAGTCTTGGAGTGGAAGTTGGAGATCCAGTTGACCTACGAGCCGCCGGAGACATCGGATGTGATGCTGCAGTTGAAACTGGCTTGGGAAGAGCAGATGTTGATTGGTGAGATGCTTATTATATTTTTTTTGTTTTATATCAGAAGAGAGCGGATCCTGTATTTATTTCATTCTTAATCTGTAAATGGATCTGAAGAAATTTTTGAATCTAAAATGATAAAAAGTATGCTAAACTTAAATAAAATCATTTACGATAGTAAAAAAAGGATAATATTATGGCCGATGTTTTTAGATGTGTGCTTTACCTCATCATCATCATCATACCATATCCGCTTCCTATGTGGAGCATATGGAATCCACGGCGTAGGCGTTTCGGCTGGCTAGGCCATATACTACTACGTATGTCTCCCGAGAGCCTTAACCATTCAAATATATCATTCATGATCTTTAAATAATATTAATATTATATCGATGGCGGCAGGTTACCCAATAAGTACTTAGGGCAAATGAAAAATGGAGTAACAGATTTTTTTTTTTTGCTTGCTTGCCTATTTCACAAGGCATCAGGGACTCGGCGTCCGTCCTTGTCGTCCGCTGTTGCATTCGTCGGCAGTTTGCGTCAGAGCTGCGGACGTGGACTTGGCCTGAGAGGATGCACGGGAGCTACGATCGATTGGCCTGAAGTTTTTACCTACATTGATCTAATTTTTTATCATCCTTTATCCATTATTTTTATAGAAATTTAGGTTTTACAAAGATCCATTATAGTAAAATTCAAAAGAGTAGGAAAATAGCGAATCAAAATTATTGTTTTTATTTAAAAAAATTATCATATAGTACCCGCTATCTGTATTTTTTATATACTAAAAAATGTGGATGATCAAATTATTTTTTTTTTGCTTCAATCAATACTGAGGGTTGGTTGGAAGATATTGCTTAAAAGCAATAAGCCCGCCCTTGTACTTTTGCTATGTAATTGTACATGAAGTTTTAAATAAATAAATACTTATTTGATTAAAAACACTATTTTTTTTATTATCAAAACGGGATATTTTTAAACGGGAATTTTGGATATAGCTATTATCACAATATCACGTTACATCTTAAATTAAACAGAAAATGAGACGAATATATTATCAAGCGTCAAAACAGGGATTAAGAGCAGACACATTAAAGAAAACGAGATAAACATGTTTATTTCACGCGCAGAGACGGGAATAACCGCGTTTCAAAAACATTCTTCTGTTGCACATTTATCTTTCCAGGGATTGCCATTCTTATTTTCCAACAACCCATATAAACATACATGCAGATGGGCTTGTAGTGAAATCTTCTGAGAATTTTAGGAAAGCATCAAAACAAAAATCATAAGAACATCGGTGCAATCCGTTTGTGGCAATCGGATAATTAATAACAGAGATACAATCATTTAAAGTTTGATTTTTGTAAAGATTTTGTATGATAGGCGACGGTGACGTCATCGATCGAGATATCAATAATAATAAAATAACTAACTAAACAAACCATCACGCCATATCAAAACGGGTAGGGGTAGGCACGAGAAGATAGAACGCCTATTACCACAATGTCCTGTCATACTTCTTAAATTCAACTCTACATTCATACATCTTCTCATGCACATACGCCAATTGTTAAGACTTTTCGTCGTAAAGTCGTACTTGGTCAAAGCCATGTCTTTCTCACTTCCTCAGCTTCCAGGCACACTTGCATTTAAACTTATTTTAGCCGTTCTTTCATCACTCATATCTTTCCAGCATGACCAAACCATCGTAAAAGCACTTTCTTGATTTTGTCGGATAATGCTTATCTCAGCCTTGTGAATGCTCTAATTTCGACAGTTGTACACCTATCATACACAGTCGTTTGTAAATTGGAATATAGAATAAATCATTTAAAGTTTGATAATTTTAAAGATTCTGTATTATAGGCGAACGGTGACGACGATAATGATGTGCTTCTATCGAGCCATTTGTGCGTAGGGGCTACTATGCGCGAGGTCGCGGGTTCGATTCCCGATTGTAGAAATACTTGGGGCGAAACCAAATTTTTATGACTATAACCCCAATTAATCGTTTTCTCAATCCCCCACTACTACTACTGGTACTACTTTCCTTTATCCGCACCCAATGGTGCATAGGGCACTACATCGGGTACACCAAGTGCAATGTGTCTTGATCATTTTTATTACACGAAGGTTAGATGTTTGATACACGCTTCAGTACCAGTCCAAGGTATCACACATGAAATATTAACACGAAAAGCTCACGCAAATAAATATTTCATATCAAACCCATGACTTTTTAGTCACCTAGTTGGTGGCCAATTGAGTAGTACATTTCGTGAGTATGTGGGTGCACCGAGAGAAAGAGAGAGTAAAACAGGTACTTACGTTTTTACAATGGTCGTTTATTCACAAAAACTAACTACTGATGCTAAAACTTAACCAACTGCAATATGAATGAAAAAGAATGGTGAAAATGGTTAAAATAAAAATGATTTTATATTCTCGAAAGTTGCGGGAATAATATTCCTTAGATACGCGTGCGCTCACGTAAGGGGCCGAAAGGATTCTCGTCGTAGTTCGTACGCGTTCGTACGCGTTCGTCGTCCGTCGTCATCTTCGCGCGCGTGACGTCATTGTTTCCCGCCACAACTTCATGCACGGTAGCCAAATGCACTACCACTAATCAAATTATGTAATCCAACAGTGTAATACTAATTATTCCAGGAACATCTACATACAGTTTCACAGTTTGGGACTTCAACGACATGATCCAAAGGTCTCAAGAGCCAGAAGACCTGGACATGGATCCTCACCCATCCATCATCGGAACCGACAATGTAAAAGAAGCCCTGGTGCTGCAACTCCCGCACACCATAAGGAACATCTCCACTAAGATGATGCAGAGCAATTCTGCCATGGTCAGCTCTGACAAGAAGTACGCTGTGGCTGGTGTACGGTAAGATGAGTTTAGAGAATAATGATGAAATGTAAACATTCAAAATCTATGACTAGTGATCTTGTGACTCGAAGAGAAGAATAACCACTTCAAAAATATTGTTTTTTATATTATATGCATTGATTTATAATACACTTAGATTTGAACTGAACTCAAAAAATGAATGACACTTCAACTCCGTCAAAACCTACAACTCCGCCAGACGCGTATTCAGTATTCCTTTAACCGCCGGCAGAGTCGGACGTTCATAAAACATTCCAAAATGCCTTCCTGTGTAGTGAAACCGTGTAAAAACTGTACGGATTAAATTAACAAAAAAAGATGGTGTAACTTTCCACATGTAAGTGTTTATTTATATTTGATTACATAGCCTAAAATAATTATTATTCAAAGAAAGTTTTCTTCTTAAATAATAGCAAACAGCCCGTCCACAAGAAAAAAAAGTCATTTTAGATGCATGGTAAAATTCATGAACGCTCCTCTTAAGGAACGGGTTAGTATTGTATACTGTTACTGTAACCCTATACTTAGCCCATACCTTTTGCGGTGTGTGGGCGGATGCTTGCCGGCAGTTGAAGGGCTCTGATAGGTCGACCCGTGTAAGTGTATTGAGGTGCGGAATATTCGTGTCATTACTTTTTCTAAATAATTTACCTACTCTGCAAGGCAGATCTAAGTGTATTATAAGTGTATAATGATTATATGATAAAACAAGAACCTCATATAAGATTTTGTTGGTTTCTAACTTGATTTGGAGTTTGTATAATGATGAAAATCATGATGAAATGATACATAGAAGGATAGAAACGTGATAATGAAGATGAATCATGGGATATCAACAGTAAATACAGGTTCGGAAAGTGATACATAGAAGCCATAGAAACGATTAACATGATTTTGACAGAATTTAAGTTATTCCAGCGTTTTAGGCATTGTTATGTTGTAAGACTTCTTGTTTTTTCCAGAAAGAATCTCTACGTCTGGAGTCTGCTGACCAAGCAGCTAATCAAGATCCTGGACGCCCACTTCGGGAGAATCGTCCAGCTGGAGCCCTTGACAGTTGGACGCTGGAACTCCGTCATCACATCGTCTATTGATAGGTCCGTCAAGGTGTGGAAATATTGACAATATATTCGAGCAAGTCCACGTCATCGATAGACAAGAATTGCCCATTGATTCTATCAGGTAAATTAAGATATTTCTTTATATATGCAACATTCCTCGTATGACATTTTATAGAACCTATTGCCATATATCTCACAAAACGTTGCAACAAACCTAGCCTCCTAATCCCTTTCTGGAATTCATTGACCATCTTAAATTCCCTGTGGTACAAATTGTTCTGAGTTGTCTTAGTTCTTTATTTTGAGGATCTACAACTTATATGACCTACCATAGATTTAATGACATGATATTTTAGACCAAGTAGAAAAGATTTAAAAACAAGGAGACATTCATTCATTCATTTCATTATACCATATCCGCTCCCTTATGTGGAGCATATGGAATCCACATTGGCCATATACTACGTATGCCTCCCGAGAGCCTTAACCATGCTTGCCTATTTTACAAGGCATCAGGTTCTCGGCGTCCCGGTCGTCCACTGTTGACAATTCGTCGGCAGTTTGCGTCAGAGCTGCGGGTCGTGGACTTGACTTGGTAGGATGCGCGGGAGCTGGCGGCCGATCGCTTGGCCTGGAGGCAGGAGACATCCACAGCTTAATTTTTCTTTAAACAATTCTTCACACAAACTGCCGAAAGAGTTTCAAGTTGATTGGAAAACTGTTGACGAACATCAATAGTCGTTTTTTCATCATCTCAGATCATCGCGAAGAAGTTCTCTCTGTTCTCCACCTGATTTATCCCGCCTGATCCTAACACACTAACCTTGTATTCAAAGTAAGATCAAAAATATATTTATGTACATTATCTACCATTTAAAACCAGCCAAATTCAACATCTATTTCAGTTTGTGTAAGGCCCAGCCTTTAGCTGTGACAGTGACGAGGGGATGCTTTGGAATATGGGACTTGAAGAAGGGAAAACTCCTGGCCCAGCTGTCCGACAGTCCCCTGGGAGCCATCGTCACTCACGCGGAGATCACTCCTGATGGGGACATACATCATCTCGGCTGAATCGGGGAACTTCGTTATCTGGGACACCATGGAACGAAAGGTATCAAATTATGATATTAATTCCATTTTCATAGCATCTTGTACCTAATGTGTTTTTCCATTATTCATCATCATCATTCCATATCCGCTCCCTATATGGAGCGCATGGAGTTGACAAACTGCCTAAACGATCGGCTACCAGTTCCTGTGCGTCTTCCCATGTCAGGTGAGATATTTTGTCAGCAAAAAAATTTATATGCATATTGAAAATTTTATCAATATATATTTTAATTTCACTGAAATAATTTTACCATAAAAACTTGTTTTAATGATTTTCGCACTTGTTTTGCGCTAGCTAGGCACACCGTATGGTAGGTAAAATTATACTATATTGGCTCCTTCGAGCTACAAATACAGTAAAAGCCAAAACTCATTTAGGCCAAAATGGCTTTAACCATCCTTCTAGCAACTAAAATAAGTTTTGGCTTTACTACATTTGTTTGATATTTTAAATTATCTAGATTCGATATCACTTGCTGTACCAATACAGTGCTTTATGCGCGATTAAGGAATAGAGAAATACTGTCTTTATTTTATTTATTTATCCGTAATCAACCTATTGTTTTTTTACAACATGAAATACCTCACTGGGCAAAATCCGTGCCGAGTCATTAATTTATAATACGCGTTTTGGTTTTGTAGGCTGTATATACATATTATAACAAAATAAACAGAAAATAGGTGCTGGTTTGGCCATTATTGTTACTCTCTGGTGATAGGTAGTTCGAATTCCTTCCAAAAATTATCGCCTACCTTCACCCATTCCATTCCGTTTTTGTCACCTGTTTTTCCAACTCCAATTCAGTCTAGAAAACCCGCTCAGCGCAGTAACATTACTCTGGGCCTCGCAACGTTCATCCTTCTCGTGAACTCCAATACCTGATCTTCCTTCGTTCTTTCCACCAAAATACCCTCGTCATACTCGCCATCCATTTTCAAGCTTCCCAGATTCCAACTCCCGAAACCCCCTCGACCAAAAGTGAGTAAAAGTGTGCTGTGCCCCTCGTTTATGTCCCGCCGCGCCAGTTCGACGTGGTGTTCCAGGGTATTCCAGGATACTTCGCCCTTCCTGGTGGTCCTTCAGCTTCATTTCCCGCCCTTGTTGAGTCCAGCTCTGGTAAGTCCTCTTCCATTTTCCGATTCTCGTTCGGACGAAGTTACCAGAGAGTTATCATCGTGGTGGAACCAGATGCCTTATACCCAATTGACCAAAAAAATATCTACGACATGTAAGAAAAACAATTTAATGTCTATCCCCAATCGCATCACACGATTCACGCTTAGACTAATTTAATATCTATCAATTTAAATATGCAGCTATCATAGAATCACTACCACCAACTAATTACATTTCTCGAGCTATTTTAGGTGATCTTCCGAGAGGAGCAGCCAGGAATAAAGCAGGTGATATTGATGGAGGAAGGGACTCAGTGCTTGACCATATCCAAACCCCATAACGCCACAGACGGAAACGAAGGAGGAAAGTTGACAGGAGTGGCTATCTTGAGAACGGTTCCTGGTAAATAAAAGTATCGTAATTATTTCATGGCAGACCTGTAACTAGCTGAAGCATTATGTGGCTTCGCCTAGGAAAGGCAAAGAAGATTTCTGCCAGAGAAAAAGGTTTTTCAATGTGTGCAAGGAGAGGGATTTGTTAATGAATGTGGAAAAGTCAAATGTGTGATGGTTTTTGAAAGAAATGTGAATATGACCGTATGTGATATTATAGTGAATGGAGACAGATTGAAGCAGGTTGAAGAATTTTTATATTTGGGAAGTATGTTTACAAGAGACGGAAATGTGGATAAGGACACGAGAGAAACAGACGGTTATGGTGCCTTGAAATCGATAGTGGCAAATAAGAACTTATCGAAAGAAGCAAAATTGGCAGTACACAACGGAGTTCTGGTACCAACCCTTATGTATGGTAGTGAAGCGTGGTGTTGGAAAAAGAAGGATGAAAGTAGACTGAATGCTGTTGAAATGCGTTCTATGTGTGGCAAGAACTATGTATAATAGGTGTACAAATGTAGAATTTAGAGCAGAGTGCAAGGCTGAGATAAGCATTATCGACCAAAATTAAAAAAGGGCTTTTACGACGGTTTGGTCATGTGGAGCGAATGAGTGATGAAAGAACGGCTAAAATAAGTTTAAAATGCAAGTGTGCCTGGATGTAGAAGCCGAGGAAGGCTGAAAAAAGACCAAGTACTTGAAAGTGAAAGGGTCATGTGAAAAGTCGGAATAATCGGCGTTATGCGCATGAGAAGATGTATGATTGTAGAGGAAGCAAAGGAAGTATGTCAGGATAGAGTGGTATGGCGTTCTATCCTCTCTGCCTACCCCTACGGGGAAAATGGCGTGATGGTTAGTTAGTTAGTTAGATTGGTGTAGCGTTTCGCCATCATCTCATGCAAGCACGATTTTTCCAAATTTTCGCATCACCACCTTCATGTAGGTACTTGTGGGTTCTTGGTCGTGCTATGTCTTTTTCTACAATTTTCTACTGAGTCCCAGACCTACACGAATCATATTTTTGCCATTTTTTGCTTCATTTGATCAAACCCTCGCTCATAGCTTAAGATTATTGCTTTTCTTAATTTGGTCTATAACTTGTGGCGGAAGCAATTGACGTCACACGCACGAAGCCAAACGAGCGGATCCAGAGCCGACGCCCCGAAAACACTCGGGTAACTTCGAGAAATGTTTCGACTATCTACGTGACAGGACGTCATTTTTGCCGAGCGTTTCCTTGCCGCCCAATTGTGGCAAATGAGATTCATTTTTATTCTCTCTATTTTCATCATTCCTTTTCAATCAGTAGTTTAATTAGTTAAGTTCTTTGTATTAGTTTTCTAAATATTGTGAAATAAACGTGTGAAAAGTACCTTTCATTTCTCTCTCTGTGCACCCACATTAAAACAGGGATATACTCACAAAGGTATAACTAAAAACTCTTATCTTAGCCTTGTACATTGTTTTCTACGCTACATAGACTGATTAAAGACTGCTTTTTATAGATGGAGACACCATATTTTCAGTAGAGTACCCAATAAAATGTTCTGCTGGAGTGGTATTCAGGTGTGCAGTTGTTTACATCTGATGAGCTGCATTTTGTGGCTCCAAGTGTGGACAAGACTGGAAGAGAGTGTCTTAACATCTACCACGCTAAAACTGGGAAACATTTCGCACAGGTATTTAGGAGTTGATGGAATATTTTTGATGTATCGCGCAGTAAGAAACATGAATCATAGCAACATTTTTGGGCGTGTTCAAATATCTACTTGTATACAAATCTGGATTTTATCCTAAGATTATCCAGTTTTGTGTACACACCCAAAAAAATGTTGTATAAAATTCCTGGTCTGAATATAAAGTTGAATAAAATTGCAGAGTCATCTTCAGGCGATTACTAGTTATTAATTAAACTCGGTCAGAGTCTTAATTACATAAATAAAGTAATTAGCTAATAAAATACTTAACTTCAATATCAATGCATAGATGGAGCTTTTAACGCGCTGGTGGATGATTCTCGATTCGTAACATATACATATACAAAATCAAAAATGTTACCTGGTGTGGAATGGGGAACGTTGTAGTACATAAAGTGGCCACTTAACCCAGCCAATGACAGGTCCCCTGTATAAACGCTCGGATTCCATATTCCTGAATTTGAAAAAAATCTACCTCATCTCTGTAGGGATATAAAATGAAAATTGAATCATAGCTGTTATCCAATTATCTATCATCAAAATTGGTTTAAAACTTTTTTAAACCAATTGAACTATACTCTATTCACAAAGTCGAGACCAGTAGACATACGGGGATCACGTGCAAATTGCGTTAGTGTAGCATTCATATTTATATTTCATGTGTGATACCTTAAACTGGTACTGAAGCGTAAAACGGATCATCTTGCCTTCATGTAATAAAATGATCAAGATACACTGCACTTGGTGTACCAATGCAGTGCCCTATGCACCATTGGGTGTTGGATAAGGGAAAGTATAGAACTAGTAGTAAGTAGGTTATGACTGATATTCTTAAGTTGACAAACAGACTTTAGTTCAAAAGTATTTTTCAATTTGTGATGAAGATAAGAAGGGGATTATTTATGTCCATTGTCCATCACCAAGTTGTACATTATTACTTTATATTTTTGAGTTTTTTTCTTTAGTTCAATTTGATTGTCATATTTTAGGATTTCCAATGAGGAATGTTGGTATAAAGGATATGGCTTCCCTTGTTGCTATGCCACACAAACCCCACTGGATAGCTGTAATAGGAGCCGATAAGGGCAGCATTCTGGATATCAAAACGAAGAGACACGTCAGGTAATGTATATTATTAAAGTACTAACAAGGCGACGCCAAGTAGATAATAAATTCATATTTTTTACAAATCAAATTTTCTTCACATATGGACGTACAGTAATAAGAATCTCTGGCATCATATTCGTTATACCATATCCGCTCCCTATGTGGACCATATGGAATCCACAAACTACCTCCAGGCCAAGCGATCGGCCGCCAGCTCCCGTACATCCTCCCAAGTCAAGTCGACTTCCCGCAGCTCTGACGCAAACTGCCTACGAATTGTCACAGTGGACGACCAGGACGCCGAAAACCTGATGCCTTGTAAAATAGGCAAGCATGCGAGGTGGCGGCTCTCGGGAGGCATACGTAGTATATGGCCCCTAGCTAGCCGAAAACGCCTTCGCTGGATGACAGTATATACCAAGGCTGCTGTGTCCGTTGCCTCACCTCTGTGTTTCTTACAAAATCAAAATCAACCACCGCACACCTAATATCCTTCTAAGACACCTATTCTCTGCACTCAGAAGTCTGCTATCTTGGGCCCTCGGTTAGAGGTGCCACGATTCGCAGTCATAGAGGAGAACATGGTGTGATGCTTTATAAACTCTCTGGCATCAGTTTATCTATAAAATTTACAAAGATACAGAGATAATAAGGTTGGTAACGCTAAATCGTAAAGTGCTTCATTCATGAAGATATTATGTATCTAGTACCCAGTAAAGTTCGGCTAAAATCTCTGAATAAATATCACCCATTTTACAAAACCTAAAACCATTTGTTCATAGTAAAAGCTGTTCTCCTTTGTAATTGGACATCATGGCTTGTTGAAGCGAACTGGCCTGTTAGAGGTGAACTTACTAACTAACCATCGGCAGAGAGGAAAGAACGCCATACCACTCTGTCCTGACATACTTCCTTTGCTTCCTCTTCTTTTATACATCTTCTCATGCACATACGCCGACTATTCCGACTTTCACATGTCCACTTTCAAGTGTTGTTGTACTTGGTCATGCCATGTGTGTTTTCGGCCCTTCCTCGGACTTCTACACCCAGGCACACTTGCATTTTAAACTTCTTTTAGCCGTTTTTTTCCTCACTCATATGCTCCACATGACCAAACCTTCGTAAAAGCCCTTTCTTAATTTTGTCGATAATGCTTATCTCAGCCTTGCACTCTGCTCTAATTTTGTCATACATTTGTACACCATCATACATAGTCTTACCACACAGAGATCGCATTTCAACAGCATTCAGTCTACTTTCATCCTTCTTTTTCCAACACCACGCTTCACTACCATACATAAGGTTGGTACTAGACTCCGTTGTGTACCTGCTGCCAATTTGCTTCTTTCGATAAGTTCTTATTTGCCGCTATCGATTTTTAAGGCACCAATTACTCTGTTTCCGGCACTAACCTGTTCTATCAATGTCCTTATCCACAATTCCGTCTCTTGTAAACATACTTCCCAAATATACTAAAAATGAAAAAAATGATTTTATTACACATGATTTTTCATTTTTCATTTTCAAATCGTTTTTGCGCAGGTTTCATACCAAGATGGTGAGGCAGGTGACCAAAGATGGCAAGTTCTGGTCTCTTCGCTTCCTCCACGTGGTGGCTTGGAGCTCTTGGAACTGAAGAGAGGTCAGACTGTGATGACGTTCATCCAAGAGTCGCTGAGTGGAGTGTTTAGTGTCCTGTCGACGTTTCTCTGCCACTAAACGAGTACGTCTTGTACTTTATCACAGCGGAAGAAAGACCCTAAGAGTATTCAGGTAAAATACTTGACAGATATGGTTGTCATATGTTTTCTGTTATAAGCGGAGACTGAGTAGCGTTAAACTATTATTATAACCTACAATTTTGAGTGTGTCCAACTACTGCGGTAGACGAAAACTGGATTTCACCCATTACGGGCTAACAATTACAATTTGACTATCTCAACGGAGACGAGAAATTTGGAAGGGAATATGGTATATCTAGGCGTTTACAGGGCTTATGACCTGTCATTGCTGGGTGGCAAGTGGCCACTTGATGTATTACAACATTCCCCATTATCACCTAGTATTTGATATCCATATCTGCCAAATATACACAATTAAATGGCGCGACCGCTTACACATGTGAACTCTCTGTCATCATTGAGAAAATTGCCTTGAATATTTTAGCAGAACTGAAATTAGTGATTCGTCTTAATTGCGTGGATAACGATTGTGAAGAATTATTCGGTAAATACTCACTTACAATCATAAAGGTTTCTGCTAAAAGTCTTAGCAATTTTCTCAATGGATGACAGAGATTTTCACATGTGAAGCGTCGCGACAATTTTTTGCATATTGGGGCAGATATATAAATATCAATAATGGGATGTTGTTAATACATCAATGGCCAAACTTAACCCAGCCAAATAACAGGTCATAACGCCCTGTAAAAACGCCTAGATATCCATATTCCCTCTTGCAAATTTTCCGCGTACTCGAGTTTTGAGATGTCAAATTGTTATGTAATTAAGCGTACATATCATGTCTTGGTCTTTTCGGCTCTCGGCTTCGCAAAACGTATTCGTCTCATTCGTAAAGCTAATACAGCATTCGTCGGAGTGTCATCACATCGCTTATAGAAATTTATCGTCGCATTAGTAAGATCGCTACTGGAACCGTTAGACGCCATTCATCAAACTCGCTTCTGAATATTATCACGTAGTAGTCGTCACATTACAATATCAAGGGAATTTTTTTAAATTTTTACGATGTCATATGAATTTTCTAGCGCGGTTTGAAATAGCGCTTTTCAAATCGCTCGCAAAATCCTCCATTTGGCGCGCATGCGGTGTGACGTCACATCAATATAGCGCTCACGACTTCGTAATGAATTTCCCGCCTTTTCACGGTGGACGGGTATGACGTCATTAGCCAATAACGGGCGTTAAAAGTCACTCGTAATTTCGTGTTTTTAAAACATAAATTTATAAATGAAAACAACATTTTTGATCATTGTGTTTTATATCGTTGGAATTGTAAAATATACTTTAAATATTTATAACGTTTTCAAGGATATTCATGCTATCGGGAAACAACCAATTAATTAATATAACCTCCCTATGATATAGCCATAACCAATTAGTACCTTGTACATCCAAATAGACAGATAATTCTTAGATATATTTCAGACGAATTTATTTCGACATGTTTGGTGAATACAATGGCCGTTTTCCAGTGACGTTGCATGCATATGATAATTTGGTATTTTATAGAACAAATAGTTACTTTAGGGAGGTTTGGATGGCGGCGGTACAAGTTACAAAATAACTAATGTCTAATTCGAACAAATATTTCATTTTAAGTAAAAATTCCAAGCTTAAGGAATACTACCGTGTCTGCCAGATTACAAAGTTGGGATAGAAGTAGAGTCTGCTGAGTAGAACAATAGTGGATTTCACAAAGGGACATGGACTGAACTGGCATTTGTGCACGTTTCGTTCCGTAAAAGGAAGTATCTAGAACTAATAGATTGCTTAGTGGGGTAGTCCCCCGGGGGGGACTTAGGTGTGCCTTCGCACGGGCGGCCCGTCCCGGGCTGTTTGTGTGTGCGTGCGTGGAGGTCTCAAATTATATCCCATCCCTCAACTCAATTGTATTGTGTCTTTTGTAAGGATAGGATGGTCTTTGGATAGGTATTGTGATAAGTACGGCAGGGGACGTATGAAATAGTGTCTGCCAGATAGGATGATAGGATGATAGTGTGAGATGCACACATGCGTTCTGTCCCCTCCCCTCTTTTCCCTAATCCCCCCTCCATTGAGACCCTGACCGCGGATGCACGGGTGATGTCTGGGATGGGGGGCCTGGCGAGGCGGGATACCGGTCTCCACACGGGTGGTTGTAATTACTAATAAATAATGATCGGGGTAGAAAACTAACATCCCTACCACTGTTAATTTGGGCCGACTCTGGTTGGTTTGGGTGATGGAAACAATGACAATTATAATACATAAGCCGAGACGGTGGTAGGGGTACAATGAAAGCATTTGTTCGCGTACATAATCGTAAATTCATCCGTATTTTTATCACACTAACAATCTTAAAATCGCGGTTTAGCTTGTTGAAAAAAATCGGTAGAGTTGGCTGGACTGGAAAAAAACTCAATAGTCTGCTCTCACGAAATTAATTTTATAAATCTTTGTATAATATTTGTGACCAGTTCCGCGGTAATATCTGACAGAATATAATCCTCAGCGTATATTAATGAAATTCAAACATGGGATTTTGCTAAGCAAGGATTTGTTAAGACATTTCAATTAACATTCAACATAATATTTCCTATTATGTACTCTTTGTTACAATAAAATATGTTATTTTAATGCCTTAAACGGCTGAAGTATACATTTCTTTTTAAATTTACAAAATAAAGTGTGGCAATCACTATTTTTAATTTGGTTCCAAACTATGTAAATGTATCCTTGTCATTGAAAGTCAAGTAATTAAATGCTGTTTATTGCGAAGGCGATTGTGTGGTAAAACTATGTTATGATAGGTGTACAAATGTCGAAAATTACCAGCAGAAGCAATTTGGGAGATAAGCATTATCGACAAAATTATTTGTTACTTTTTAATAGTTAAATGATGTGGAGCGCATGAGTGATGAAAGAAACGGCTAAAAGATGTTCAAATGCAAGTGTGACTGGATGTAGAAGCCTGGATTTGAGCGCCCAAAAGACATGGCATGACCAAGTACGTTCATGTACTTGAAAGTGGACATGTGAAAAGTCGGAATAATCGGCGTATGTGCATGAGCAGATGTATGAATGTAGAGGAAGCCAAAGGACCAAATTGTATGTACAGGACAGAGTGGTTATCGGCGTTTACAATGGCAGATATAAGTCTTCCACAAATGTTAAATTGTTATTGAATTCTAGGGTTAAATTCATGTTTTCTTTATCAATAGTATTAAGTAAAGACACTCAGAAATATAGTCCAATAACGAATATAATGACGTAATGTCTATTAATGAAAATATGCCATTAATATCGTAGGTTTTCTCGAGGGACTATTGTACCTAACAATGGTAAATAAATAATTCTACGAAATCGTCATTCCAATTTTGGTTACGTACAATTTATGGTAATACGCTAGTAATCGAGTTAGGCATACACCCTTATTTGTCATCTTGATAGTTACGCATTGCTAAATCTCGGCATTATTGAATATGCGAGTCTCATCAAAATTAAAAGTATGACTATTTTTAATATTGCGTCTTGTTCGAAAGTAAACATATTTTGAAGTAATCGTTTGCATTATTATCATATATTCAGAATGACCACATCAGATACCACTTAAGTTCCTCGTTAAACCGGCAAAGTACACAATACAATTTTTAAGACGATATACCTGATTATGGTTTAATATCCAATTAAGTGATACCTAATTATATTGTATTAAGACTTACCTTTTTGGGACCCCTCCCCCCTAATGATGAAATCTTCAGTTTCTAACGGAAAGATTTTAAAAATCTATTCGTGTTCACCGAAATTTATTGCATTTTGAAGTGTATTTAGATTTTCCATATTGATATGTGTGTAATAAATGTTGTAAAATTGTACCCAATTATGCATTCATTTCAAAAATCTTGGTTCCATGACGTACTCCATGTATATAAACTTAACAACATGGCATTCTGTTTTTAAACAACCCCTAGCCCGACCATGGCATTATTGATTAGGAGAAAACAATCTATATACAAGCTTTATGATAATAATTAGATGGTGCCATTCATTCTACCTAGACCATTAATTAACCGTAATGTCTGATTGCAGGTGATTATTGATATCCCTTGTTACAGAACACAGAGAAACTCTGGCCTTAAATGTGGGTTATATGACGTTTACAGGGTGCTTATGACCGTAGTTCATTGACTGGGTTAGAGTGGCCACTGATGGACTACAACATTCCAAATTCCCGCCCATCATCAATGACTTGTAATCCAAATATATGACTAAATTTTTGAAAACTACTTGTATTTATTGAACTCGTCCAACGTCGATGTTGGTTCACATAACAGTTGAAATTTTTTCTGATGACATCTGGTTGACATCTGTTGAGGAAGATTGTTAGCATCATTTTTGGCAATCTTAAATCTTTATTCAGTGTAGGTAGCGCTCATCCGAACTTAATTACTTACTAGGTTGACGCACTGAAGATGTCTCTCCAATTTTTATTTGGCTTTATATTTTAACCAGAGAGAGAAATGAAAGGTACTAACATTTTACATGTAAACATTTACTTACACAGAATTTAGAAAGCTAATACCAATGCTGGGTGCATATCAGAACTTAACTAAATTAAACTACGATTAAAAATGAATCTCGGGAAAAGAAAGGTGATATCTATTCATTTCACTCTAAGCCGTTGAGGTTTCGTCATGCTGGACATAGGCTCCCTAGAATTTCCTCAAATCATCCTCCCGTTTCTGCGCCGTTTATGTCACGCCACTGTCTTTCCCGAGGCAGACCTGTCCTGCATGAATAATTCCACCATCACATCGGTGGACGTCCTTGACGGCCACTTGTTCCTCGGTCTCCAGGTGTGAACGACGTAGATCGTCCATGGACGCTGTCGCATCCGTCATGTCTGGCTAAGTGATCCGCCCATTCCACTTCAACCAAGCAATCGCGTCGCAACCACGTTAAGCATTTACCTTAAATTTCTTGAAGTGATTCTAGGTTTGCAACGATAAACACATCTAGGCGGCGATCGTTCTGATTGTCACTAAGAAACGACGTCAAAAATATGGAAAATGAGTGTGTTCGATCGTGTTTCGGTGCCGCACTGTCTCGTCAATTCGTTCTCGCGTCCCCGCGCGACAAAATGTAAATATTTATTTACATTGTGATTAAAATGGAGAAACATGTATGAGTTGTGCATAAATGTTCTTTTCAAAACGATTTAACTACGACACAGCAACCCTTGGTATCTACGAAGTCATTCCGCTGCTAGGCCGATACTTACTCAACGCCTAATCTAAAGAGCCGCCACCAAGCTTGGCCTATTTTACAATTCGCATCAGCTATCTCTGCGTATCTGGTACGTCCACTGTAGACAATTCGTCCCGGCAGTTTGCGTCAGAGCTGCGGGACGTGGACCTTACAATGGGAGGATGCACAGGAGTTAGCAGGCGATCGCTTGGCCTGGAGCAGTTTTGTGGATTCCAGTATCTTACAGGCTAGCCAGCCGATACGGGAGCGCCGGATAAAAATAGAATGAAAAGTTATTTAGTATGTCCAAGAAGTTATATCAAAGCCATTTACGAAATGGACGTGAGCTTAAGGCAGAATGAATTTTTCTGAATCAGTAAATTTCAGAAAACTCAGAAAATAAAAAAAAAAAAAAAAATCTAGAAACGCAAAAAAAAATTGAGAGCGTACAATAAAAATGGTACATAAATGTAGTTTTGAATATAGATTTTATTTTGACTGGGCTCAATGGAACACGAAATCAACACGTACCGAAACGTCCCGATAATATAATGCACATTAAAAAAAACGCATTTTTTTACATCTCCTGTGCACAGATTAGTGGCGGGGTTAGGCTTAGGACGGACTGCACTGATCCTAGTAACGAGTAACGATATATATAATATATACGAGTAACGAGTTGACAAGCGGAGCTACTTTTCTACCTCTGCGTACCTGTATCAGAGTTATTTTTTTTACGAATAATCTCGAAATGCAGTTGGTTAAAGTAACTAGGAACAGTATTGTATAAATTCATAACAGGTTCTGAAAAATCATCTTCAAATTGACATGAATAAGTGCGTAAAAGAATATCTTAGTTTTTTATTTCTGTATCATCTCTTGATACTGTAGAGAAAATACATTAAAACAAAAAAGAAGACCCAATGGACTAGTATAAGATCAAAATCAAATATCCTTTGATTGCATTAAAATCCCCTTTTGGTGTCACCATGATAGGGTAGGTGGCCATTATAAGTAGTACAGCCGAAAGATTCTCGTCGTAAGTTCGTACGCCTTCGTACGTGTTTCTAATTCCCTCGGTCGCGTCATGTCGCGTCGTCGGCGGCCAGTCGGCGCGTGACGTAATCATTTGTTGTCCCGCACACCATAAATAAGGACATCATCGACTTCCCTTTCTTCTATTGCAAGAATAGATTCCTACGAACACCTGTAAATTCTCCCATTTTTGTCAGGTGCAATTGTCATCAGGCTATAATGTATTCATTAAAAATAAATAACATTCCGTCCTATATAGTACTTACAAAGCCAAATTTAAAACGTACGTCATGTTGCTGTAAATAATAACAACTTGAATAAAATTTCACATGAAGCCAGATGATATAGTACTTATTCGTCTCAATTGCCATGTCGAAACTAACAGTTTTCGGGTTGAAAGACGAGTTATATATTACGAAAATTTCACTCTTTGACCCTGAATTCGAAAAATCGCCCCTGCGACACCAACGCATAGTAGCCTACAGCCAACCACTGCACAATTCTTAGCGGACCACGCGTGCTTTATTTTGTTTCTTGGTAAATATTAACACCTGGGCTAAACCATGTTTTCTTCACTGCACATTTTGCAAAAAAAAAATCGAAAGAAAAAACAACTTTTCCTATCAATTTTCTTGAAAACTTAAGTGGTCAAATAAAACTGTATTATCCTACAAAATCGACACCAAATATTATGTTAAGATTTACGTGGTTTCCCGCTTGTACATCGAGGTTTTGTTACGCCCTGTATCTATTATTATACCTGTATATATTAATCTAATGTGTTTTACCTGAATTTTTATCGAATTACCAACTGTAAAATATAACTAATCTGTCTTCTAAATCTCCATCCGACGCTGTAGTTACAGCACTCATCTGTGCACACTTATTCAATGCTCTAGTCTTTAGTATAACCTCTTAAATACCTTACAATAATAAGCGCAGTTCTTTGTCCTTACATTCGGCATCGAAAAACACGCAAGACATCGTAATAACGCGAATTGTCCTTAAAGCACTGTATCTATAAATATCTTCTAGATTATCCCGAACCGATCATTATAAGCAAAATTCGCAGTTTTTTGAGTATTCAGAACTGAACCCTCAACAGATGGTATGCAAACGTAGATGGTTGGCAAAAAAAAATGAAAGTAAGAAGTTCCTTGAAATGTGATCTAGCAGACGAATACAATGGTAAGATAGCGATGTACAAATGTCGCAATGCAGAGCAGATACCTTGCAAGGCCTCAAACTAAGCATTATCGACGTTCTGCAGGATTTCGGCGTCTTTGTAAACCGTCGATCTCCATCTTCCGTGTGTATACTGTGGAGCAATGAATGGAAGAACGGCTAAAATCAGTTTTAAGCAAGAATTGCCTGGATGTGAAGAATTGAAGTGGAATTGACGTGACATTCTAATACATGAACTTCACCCATTTAAGTCCTACGAGGGAACGTGGCTTGATTCTCTGCCATTAGTTTGTTATCGGATATCTGAAATGCCTCGATTTAGCGGTTTTCTGTAATATTTCACTTGTCATATGATTCAGAAATGTTTACGTTAACACTGCTATACACTCATTTATACGAATAAAGTACTCGTAAATACAATACATGTTGTATAACAAAATGCCTTAAAATTCTCTCGTAAAATTGAGAAACAAAACATATTCACTAGTCATACGTATAAAATGATAATAGGAAACAGATCTGTACGATTAGAGTTGCAGTGTGCCGTCATAGAATTTTTAACATGAAAGGCTAGAATATGATCCAGTATAAGCTTCAGTACTGACCAGTATACATAATACGAACCAGTGTACTCGTAAACTGTTAAAAATGAGACATTTAAATGAATATAGCCAAAAGTTTCGAAAGAAGAGAGTGTTTCATGCTGACCTAATATGAAATTTGACGTATCACGTTTGACAGCTCTTATAAAACCCTGAGCTTATGCATGGATCGCTTTACGTTGTGTTGGTCGACTTAATTGAAATATAATAAATAGAAAGTAGTTATAATATAAGTAGACACAGGTACAGATTAAAAAATGATAAGTTTACATGTATAATAAAGCTAGTACAAAATTGCATGATGTTAGGATAAGAAACGTAATACCAGGATAAAGATGTAATATAAATTATTTTGTATCAGTTAAATTATGATAAACTAACATAAATTTAATTTAAATAAAAAAATATTACTACAACATCTGGTTAATGTGTACAAATACTTATAGACAAAATTACTGGATTAGCTCTACCCCATGCTGATGCTAAATGCGCATATTACCTTGAATCCCCTCATAACACGAACTTAATAGAAACTCTGACAGCGAATGTGATTTAACTAGGCGTTCTACAGGGCTTACCCGACCTGTCGATTGGCGTGGGTTAAGTGGCTACGTACGATTGTATTACAACATCCACTCCGCCCTTCTTTATAACCCGTGCGTGACAAATTTGGAAGATCTATATGTATGAATCAACTCAAAACAATTCGCATGCGTTGACATTTTTCAACATTTTATGTCATTTTTCTTCGTGGACTGGTGGAAATCTGTTGCGAAAGTTATAAGCAGTTACTGGCAATCATTCATTTGGTTTGGTGTAGCTAAGATTCCATCTGGAATTAAAGAACTTTTCATAAAGTGATTTAAAAGAAGATATTCTCACACACTTATACAACTAGTATTATTGAATGAGTACAAAAACTCATGTAAATCCTGTAAATTATTACAGCAAATAGAATAACCTTATTATTGACCGACCTGCAATCAAGCGTATAATATTCGAAACCCAAAAATTGCGGTAGCGGGCCCTGAGGCTTGGATGTTTAGACGTGCGGTACGTGAGTGGAAGTGATGTTTCGAAAGAAACTTACGACCCATTTGTTTTCCAAATCTTCTGATTATGATTTGATAATTGTATTTTCACTCCGAATTGAATTTTATCATTTAAATCTTCCCGATTAAACAAAATACTTGAAAGCGCCTTTGTGGGTATATATTTATACGAAGGAGGCGTCGAATTGTTAAAGTCTTTGGATACAAGTGTGATGTAATCATAATACAAGACAAGTTATTTAATTTAATATTATATCAATACAAATTTAATTTGCATCAGGACATTTGACAACGAATCGGAGGATCGACTTGATAAATCAAGAAAGCTTGCCGCTCGACCATTAAAAGCAATACTCCACGTCGTACATCGCGGCCGCTTCCCATACAACGCATCTGTAGCTCAAAGCTGCAGATAACTAATCGACGTAGTTATTCTACGTTCAACTATTTACGGTGCTAACGCTACGATTTGACTGAGTCATTTAGTTCGCTATCCGTGGTAGCATAGGTTCGGCTGTGTTCAAAAAATCGAGATACTTCGGAACGTACATTTCGCCCAGCCGATTCATATCAGCCGATGCGTGCAATATCTGCGGGCCATTGAACCAGGCCCTTACGTCAAGACAGTCAATCAAGCGCTTGTCGATACATTATATATCGACTGCTTTTCTCATATTTGGTCTTGCCGAAAACAGTATAAATCTATAATTAAAGATTGTAATTAATATATGTGCGAATAAGATATAGCTCGGTATGGCACGCCGACTAGTATGCGCTCGTTTATAATCCGGATCGATAACTTCAGACTCCAGTAGCTCAAGCACAGATAACTATCGACGTGTTAAAAGCGTGCTAATCACGTGCTAACGCTAACGATTTGAGCGATCACAATGACATATACCGTTCAATACGCGATCGCTGAGCCGAGCATTGACGATCTGAGCCGAGCGGAGCGAATCTACGCTATTATCGCGGCCTTACGTCAAACGTCAAATCATCGCGCTTGTCGGGATTTTTTTATTATGTCGAACTGCTTTTTTCTCATATTTGGCTTGCCGAAAAACCGGCTAAATTATAATAAAGATTGAATGAAGATTTGTGCGAATAAGATATTATCTCGGGAAATGGCTCGCGACTAGTATGCGCTCGTTTAATAATCCGATCGATAACTTTTAACGCGTGTTCCATTGTGATCGCGAAAACGTTAACATCCATGGGTAAGAAATCGTTATTCACGTACGATTGATAACCGAGTCGGTAATGATCTGTGATCGAGCTAAATGAACTTCTATTCTCTCAAAATTCTTGAACACGTGTGACATAGTGATGGATCGTAGATGCCTAGTGATGACGTATGATTGACATGAGTAGGTCACTAGGCAACAGTAGGCCACGGTAGTATTTTTTAAGTATTAGATGGCCACTTCTAGAAATTCATTTTTTATGTGTTTTTAATGACTATTTTAAGACATTAAATATTTATTTGATCATCTCATTTCTTCGGATATAATTATTTCATGTGTGATGCCTTGGTCTGGTACTGGAAGCGTACAAGAATGATCATCCTACCGTCATGTAATAAAATGACCATGATTCTTTGCACTCGGTGTACCGATGGCAGTGCCCTATGCACCATGGGGTGAGGAGTAGAGGAAAATATTCGTAACAGTATTTTGCATTTATTTTTGTTATTTTATATGGATCAAGTGGGACCGTCATCCTCGAAGTCAGGGACCTCTTACTTTAAGCTCGATGGTAATATTTTATCTTTACTGTCTCGTTAACATGATTTGGAATACAAGTAAGTTCCCACTTGGCGAGCTATGATTGATTCATGTCTTGGCTCGAATGTAAATTGATTGTATTTTGATACGATTTTTCGATTTCCCGATAAATGACCCTTTCAGGGTAATCGGACGTATTAAATAGGTCTTAGGTATGAGATTTGTAAAGATAAGGAGGGTTATTTTACAAACATTAAATTATAACAGTTGTCTTCAGTGGTTTTTTTTTGTACATATCTACCAAAAAAGCGAGGTTAATTTTAAATGTGGGGTATTTCAACTACTAACTAACTATTTCAGAAGATTTTTTTTAAACGGGGTGGTAAAATTCTTGTAGGCCATTTCAGATGTTTTTTTAAATGGGGTTGATCTTCTAGATTTTATACAATTATTTTTTTTAAATGGAGTTAAATCTTGTTAGGTTTATCAGAATATATTTTTTTAAGACGGGTTTAAAAATCTTGTAGTTTTTCAGTTTGTTTTAAAATAATGGATTGTAAACATCTTGTAGCCCTTTTTAGATTTTTTTTTAAAACGGGTTTAAATCTTCTTGTAGCGTTTTTAAGAATTCATTTTTTTTACAAAACGAGGTAATTTCATGTAGCTTTATAAGAATTTTTTTTCATAAATGGGTTAAAAATCTTGAAGCATTTTTTTTTTAAACTGGGTTAAATATCTTCTAGTTTTTTTTACATTAAATTTTTTAAAACAGGGTAAATCTTTTAGTTTTCTTAGAATATTTTTTAAAATTGTGTATAAATCTATGGTCCTTTTTTCAGAATATTTTTATCCAAACGGGGTTAAAATCTTGTTAGCATTTTCTGAATATTTTTTTAAAACGGCGGGTAAAATATTGTAGCATTTTTCAGAAAAAAATTTAAAACGGTCTGGTCAAAATCTGGGTCGTTTTCAAACGGGGTCAAATAATGTAGCATTTTTCAGAAAAAAAATTGAAATGGCGTGAAATCTTGTAGCATTTTCTGAATATCATTTTTAAACGGGGTAAAATCCTTGTCGGGATTTTCTGATGGTTTTTTTTTAAAATCGGGGTTAGGGGAGACCTAGGAGGGTTTGAAACAGTTTTTACATAAACCTAGTATATCTCAGCCAAAAATAGCCCCTACCCCTATGAAATTTGTATTTCAAAATAGCCAATTATATTCACTATGTATTCTCAACATAAAAATATTTAAAAGTAATTAGGGTCAATGAAAAAATTTATACAAAAAACTAAAAGATCTCCCCGCGTTTCAACTCTCCTGAGTACCGAGGTAAGTTGAAACAGAGGCAGAGGTGAGTTGAAACAGGTGTGAATTTAGAGACTATAAAAAGGGAAAATTAATACAAATGTTGCATTTGGTGAACAAAAGAAACTTTATTAAAAGAAATAAACATAATTACAAATTTTACATGCTTTAATATTATATAAGAGCTCTCCTCCAGTAGATTTTTCATTCAGTGCACTGAACCCACTTCTCATTTGATTTGCTGCGTGCAAACGACTCGAAGCAACACATGCAAAAACAATCGTTTTCTGCGTCATCGTCCTCTTCATCGTCTGTTTCATTTTTCTTCTTATCCTTTGCTTTAGCCTTCTTAACTTTCTTCTTTTCCTCGTTAAATATACGCTTCTTCACACGTTTTCTTACCTTTCTTACTGGCTTCAATAGCAGCAAATTTCTTTTTTTTTATTCTGTGTCCCTTAACAGGTGTGTCAGTTAGCACAGCAGATTTGATCTTTCGTCTATTTAGTTGTTTTACTTTTCTTAATGGTGCCTTTGGCAAAGTCTTAGTGTCTTTGGAAGTGAATAATTAGTGCTGTGGGAGAATAAATTCGAGGTAGTGGCGAGTGGACCATATTATATTCAGGTTCTTCATTGTTGTTTGTGGTCTCATTGACGACAATGCCAAAGGTGGGATGGACTTGCAGATTGTCGTGCTCTGCTCTCCCGATGGACGGTAACCATTAATCAGATAGATCAATAGATACATCTAGAGCAGCGGCAATTATTTCTGGATTTTCCGTAGCTTTTGCAACATTTAATGCCTGCTCTGGTATTGACGTGGCCAAAAGCACGATCAGTAACTTGACTAGGCATGGGAAATCGTTTTCTCCTATAAATTTGTGTATTTAGAGGCCAAGTTCCAGTTGCAGCAAACCCACTACTGATATTCTTCGCTGTGATCGCCATCACAAATGCGGTTTTTCGTTATTGACGGTGATATCGAGATAGACATTGACTTGTTCCAGCATTTGAGCGCATCCAATTATCGCAGGCTGTATTTACAGCCTTTCTTTAAAGGAACTCAAACTAGCCACGAACATTGGCAAACCCCTTTCGTCTTTCGTACGTATTGATTAGGCATTATGAAAACAAAAACAATTGAACAATACTTAGTATGCAAACTAACAAAACCAAACCATTATAATTTAAAAAATAATTAGAATAGGAGAGTTGAAACAAGGCTGTTGCAACTCTCCTAGCCCGAAAACTCCACGCATTGTCAGAATAACGGCTCTTTATTTCAAATCAAGGGGATAACTCTAAAAGAAATTTTCAAAAAAAAAAAAATTCAAAAAAGATTATACATGGAGCAACAAAACTCGTAGCACACCCCGAAAACTGGTGAATCTACATCATATTTGAAGTCAAATGTGTAACGTGACATTTGAATCAGAGCTTGACAAAAAAAAAATTCTTCTTATAAAACCTTTCATTAGTACCGTAGATTGAGTAAAATTTCACAAATTCATATTAAAATACTGGATTTTATTTTGATTTGAACTAAATACATTATATTTGACAACAATTTGAAAAAAATTATCGAAAAAAAAAACAACTTCGTACTTGACTTTCTCGAAAATTAAAGGTCCAATAAAAATAAAAAATTCCATTTAATCGACCCCAAATATTTTATAGATTCACTGGTTTCCCGCTTGTACATCGAGTTTTGTTAAACATGTGCAAATCACAAATACAGCACACACAATGCCTAACTCTGTAGTAATGCTCTTTTAATGATGATCACCTGTGTCAAATACAATAAACCTTTATCAGATAGATAACGCTGTTTTTATTTATAAAATAATTCATTTCTCAAACGTTTTTTAGTGGTAAATATGATTTAATGATAGGTAAATAAAACTCATCCGCCTTGGTGAGTGGTTAACTCGTTGGGCAATGTGATGTATTCTGCATAAAGTCGTGGGTTCAATTTCCATGGGGATTAATATGAAATGTGATACCTTGGACTGGCATAGCAGGGAAGCGTAAGACTGAGTATATTGTACTGCTCTGCCATGTTATTCATGTTATTTATTATTATAGTAACAATTGAGTGCCTATTACCAGCATAAAATTGTTGTGTGTTGTTTGTTTTGTAGGTAAGTATAATAGACCAAATGATTAATGATTGACCGCGGAAAACTTTCACTAACATAGTATTTGGTAGCAAAAAATGAACTCTGTCGGTTATTTTTCGCCCTTTCCGGACAAAAACCGCGTAAACGCCCAAACTCTCGTATTGTTTCTAAACATAGTAAGGGAGAAACGCCCTTATTGTTGCGGCTTGCGACATAACAAGCACACCCTAAATATAGCGCACCATGAATACTATAGGCACCTAAGTCTTAAGTTGTCGAAAATGAACTGAGAATACCCCGTTGCAGCTTAACACCGACCGCCACATTTCTTTGTAAGAATCGTGTTTCTATCTTGTTCCTTTGTAGAGATATTAAAGTTTGAAAAATCCAGTCTTAATTAAACAATAGTAGGGGAGACCTAGGAGGGTTGAAACAGTTTTTACATAACCTAGTATATCTCGGCCAAAAATAGCCCTACCCCTATGAATTTTGTATTTCAAAATAGCCTATTTTATTCACTATGTATTCTCAACATAAAAATATTTAAAAGTAATTTGGGTCAATGAGAAAATTGACAAAAACTAAAAGAACTCCCTGCGTTTCAACTCTCCTAGTACCGAGGTAAGTTGAAACAGAGGCAGAGGTGAATTGAAACAAGTGTGAATTTAGAGACTATAAAAAGGGAAAATTAATACAAATGTTACATTTGGTGAACAAAAGAAACTTTATTAATAGAAATAAACATAATACAAATTTTACTGCTTTAATCAATCGTTAAAGTCGTGAACTTTCTTAAATCTAATCTGACAAGCAATTATGGCAAATATATAAGATCTCTTCTCCAGCGCATTCTTCATGTGACCATCCTTTGCATTCAGTGCACTGAACCCACTTCTCATTTGATTTGCTGCGTGCAAACGACTCGAGGCAACACATGCAAAAACAATTGTTTTCTGCGTCATCGTCCTCTTCATCGTCGGTTTCATTTTCCTTCTTATCCTTTGCTTTAACCTTCTTAACTTTCTTCTTTTCCTCGTTAAATATACGCTTCTTTACGTTCTTTACCTTTCTACTGGTGTCAGTTAGCACAGCAGATTTGATCTTACGTCTATTAAGTTGTTTTACTTTTCTTAATGGAGCCTTTGGCAAAGGTCTTAGTGCTTCTGGGGAGAACGAGAAGAGTAGTGGCGAGTGGACTGCGGGTTTTAGATGTAGAGGCAACAGGTTCCATATTATATTCAGGTTCTTCATTGTTTGTGGTCTCATTGACGACATTGCTCAAAGTAGATGGACTTGCAGATGTCGTGCTCTGCTCTCCGATGGCGGTAACATTATCAGATAAGTAGATCAAAAGATACATTTAGAGCAGCGGCAATTGTTTCTGGATTTTCCGTAGCTTTTGCAACATTTAAAGCTTGCTCTGGTACTGGATTGGCCAAAGCACGATCAGTAACTTGACAAGGCAGGAAATCGCTTTCTCCAAAATTATTTGTATTTAGAGGCCAAGTTCCAGTTGCAGCAAACCCACTACTGATATTCTTCGCTGTGATCGCCACATCAAATGCGGTTTTCGTTATTGACGGGATATCGTAGATAGACATGACTTTTCCAGCATTTGAGCGCATCCAATTATCGCAGGCTGTATTTACAGCCTTTCTTTAAAGGACCGAAAATAGCACAATCCATTGGCCATGCCTCTTTCTGTCTTACGTAAGTATTGATTAGGCATTCTGAAACAAAAACAATTGACAACTTAGTATGCAAACTCACAAAAAAAACCATTATATTTTTAAAAATAAATATAAAAGGAGAGTTGAAACAAGCTGTTTCAACTCTCCTAGGCCCGAAAAATCACGCATTGTTCAGAATAACGGCTCTTAATTTCAAAACAAGGGGCTAACTCTATAAAACAATATCATGCTATGAAACACGAATAGTCAGTGCATATTGAAAATACTTTGGCATTGGTGTATACCAAATACGTATCAAATTACAAATGATCAAAGTATTGGCTGAAAACTTACTTTTGGTATTTTTTTCCACGCAGACGTCGTATACACAAAACCGCTCGCTGTAGACCACTGTTGCCAACTGAATCATGTAGCGCGTCAAAAAATAGACCAAAGGGCGACATTGCCGGCTCGCTATCGGTCATAGATTTCGAGAAATCGTCATTGTTTCAACTCTCCTCTGTTACAACCCTCCTAGGTCTCCCTACCAACTGAAATAAGACCACATTTTGGCTATTTTCCAAAAATTTTTGAGTAAGATCAGGCTAGTTATCATGCTGCGAAATATGTAACATGCGGGATGGGATGATCACCAAGGGTCCTGTTAAAACGTTTTATGATGTTTATTTAACCGGCTGTTTATTCATGATCCGAGGTGATTTTTTTTTGTTTTGTCTTAAACTCGTTAGCAATTTTAGTGAGCTACAAATTTTTGACGTGCTAACGTCTAATAAATCGATGAACGCCGGCTGCATACACGAAAAAGCATGACTTATTGTCACGTTCCGCCTGAGCCGAGTGTGCAAGCGAGAGCGCGGAACAAGCGATAGAGAGGCACGATCGGCCTGAGCGTTCGGTTTGTGACACATCTATCTCTCTTCCACTCCATCGGCCGATGCGTCCGAGTAGAAGGGAGAGAGCAGCAGCACACAAGCAACAAAGTGAAAGTTAAATTAACGAGTACAAAAAAATGTTAATGTATGGAAAACATTTTAATTTTCAATAACCTCCTGCTTTGTATCATAAAAAATAATGATAATTCAGTAATAATAATACAATTAAATTCATAAAAGTATGCTATTTATCAATGTTTTCTTATGACGTTATCACGTAAAATTATCGTCCGTAAACCGACTTTACAGACAACCAAAAGTTTTTTTGATAAGAAACAATTCTTAACATGTTGGTAACACTTCGAGCGCCTAACCCTGTACAAATAGGCGGTAAAACATCGATAAAATTTTATTTTTAGGTATGGTCTTAACCACAGACTACACGAGTATTTCCTATGCAGATATGAGTAGGCTCTATTGCTTTGATGTCATTGAACGAAACAGTTCAGAAACCACAACGACCCAGACGTCACCTGATCTACTATCGCTGATCCCTCTAGGAAGCCGTGTAAATCAATATGTATTCGAAACCTTATACTCTATTTATTTTTAACTTCATTATGCATTATTATATTGTATCCATTACCAAACTCGTATACAACAAGAATGAAGAATCCAATTTTTGTCTTCGAGTATTTAACAATAAAAATGCTGTTTGTGAAAAATACCTGTTGCTCGATCACAGATCACTATCGACTCGGTAATAAGCGACGTGATAACGATGTCGTTTTATCACAATGGAACACGCGTTAAAAGTTATCGATCGGGATTATCGCACATATCTTCATTCAATCTTTCTCGAGTGCCGTATTGCATTTAGCCGGCTTTCGGCAAGCCAAATATTGAGAAAAGCAGTCGACATAATAAACAATCCGACACGCGCGATGATTAAACGTTTGACGTTTGGCCGTGATATCGCGTGCGAACACCGAGCCGAGCATTGCTACGCGAACGTGGTATGTACGTATGTTCATTGTGATCGGTCAAATGGTTAGCGTTAGCACGTGGTTAGCACGTTTTTAACTACGTCGATAGTTATCTATGATTGAGCACCAGGTAGATGTTATAATCATCTCTCCAGACTATACCAAACTTACAGCGCCACCCTTCGAACAAAAATTTCAGAGAAGTGACATTCCATACTTGAAAAATACTGCTGTGTCTGAGGTGTCTAGTTACCCACTACGTCACTCACTAGTCATCAGTAGGCATCTACGTAATCACTAGACATCTACGTCACCGTTTCGTGTATTGGCCTAAGTGCTGGAGTCTTTGATATTTTGATAATCAGTGGTGTTATTTTTAGAAAATTTGTATAGAAACGCCCCATCTTGCGAATTCTTGTTCGAAGGCGTCTCCTACCAAAAAGGACATAACAACGTCTGCCAGGTTTGCTTGCAATTGTAAAAATTACATCCCTTATAATAACTTGTATTAAATAACAAGTTAAAAAAAAATCTTAAGAAGTTTTAAATTGCGTTGATTTTTATTATACCGACTATGAGTTATTATTGAATACAATTTGACATCTCAACAGAGACAGGAAGTTTGGAAGGGAATATGGATATCTAGGCGTTTACAGGGCTTATGACCTGTCATTGGCTGGGCTAAGTGGGCACTTGATGTATTACAACATTCCCATTTCACCTAGTATTTGATATCCATATCTGCAATTTTCTCAATCGATGACAGAGAGTGTTCACATGTGAGGCGTCGCGCCATTTTACAGTATATTGGCAGATATGGATATCAAATCCTAAGTGAAATGGAGAATGTTGTAATACATCAAGTGGCCACTTAACCCAGCCAATGAGAGGTCATAAGCCCTGTAAACGTCTAGATATCCATATTCCCTTCCAAACTTCTCGTCTCTGTTGAGATGTCAAATTGTAATTATTAGCCCGTAATGGGTGAAATCCAGTTTTTGTCTACAAGTATTTGGACACACTCAAAATGTTGTTTATGTTATTGAATCATTTACATTATCTTGGAATTCCATCAAAAAATGACAACAAAAAACGCAAGTCACACTTAAATATCCAATTTGTTTTTCTATAATACGTAAAAACAACTAGTTTCTTTATCACAATAATTATTATCTGATAGGCACCTAATAGTAAAATCAATACGATTTGTCATCAACTTTTTCCCCCGTATTTTTTCCAAATGCGAATACTTGGTGAGTAAATTTAATATGATAATACTTCAATCAGTCAACATTGTACTTTCATAGGGGCAAGATAATTTAGCTAGCGATAACTTAAACGATAATACATTGCTTTTTCAATGTTTTGAAGTCACAATATAGTGTTTATTAACAAATTTAAACACCAGTTGCTCGATCACAGATCACTACCGACTCGGTAATAAGCGACGTGATAACGATTTCTTACCCATGGATGTTTAACGTTTTCGCGATCACAATGGAACACGCGTTAAAAGTTATCGATCGGGATTATTAAACGAGCGCATACTAGTCGCGAGCCATTTCCCGAGATATATCTTATTCGCACATATATTCATTCAATCTTTATTATAATTTAGCCGGTTTTCGGCAAGCCAAATATTGAGAAAAGCAGTCGACATAATAAAAAATCCGACAAGCGCGTTGATTTAACGTTTGACGTACGACCGCGATATCGCGTTCATCGGCCCCGCTCGGCTCAGATCGGCTATGCTCGGCTCGGCGAACACGTTGCCGAACCGATACCACGGTATCGAACTGTGATCGGTCAAATCGTTAGGGCTAGCACGTGGTTAGCACGTTTTTAACTACGTCGATAGTTATCTGTGATTGAGCAACAGCTGACCAAGCATGAAATTTGATATTTTTATCTATTTTGGACACGTTGTCAGAAACAGTAACAAACCAGCGCTTTCCTCAGCTTTTATAGAGTTTTGGGAGTCGCTAGTTCAAAATCATTGCTCCTGTGTTAAATTCCAAAATATCGAGAATTAATTGATTTATTACGGGTGAATGTAATTTTACAAACCTATATACTTAATATTCTACATATTCCATTTATCATACAATGTTATAATGATGTATGGAAAAACGGCCGCGGTCATGTGATACACATTCCAAAGAGGAAATACTTCGGAATTGAATTTTTTATGCTTTCGTGTAGACGCGAATATTTAAAAATTTTGAAGTGGGATGAAATATCCCAAAAACGCACGCAAAAATTAATAAAAAATGTTGAAAATAGCATTTATTTCAAAATCTTAAACAATGACGTCACTCCTTGTATCTAAGTGTAGTGTTTCCAGTTTCCGTTTTTAAACCCCCCGTAGCCGCGTTCCATGGCATTTTAATATGGAATACAATCTACATACAAGCTTCTATTGCAAAAAAGCCGCCATTCAGTCTCCCTAGAACAGCTGTTAACAGTATATGACAGTTGAGTCGACGGTATATTTTATCTGTGCTTCCCGCGTCAGTTTGCATAGATTTTTGACAGTTTTGTTACTGGCTGGAGAAATACCATGGCCTTAAACAACCCGTTTAAGCTGTAACCTTAAAACTCGAATGCAATAATTACAGTTTACATTAAACCGATAGTTGGTATTCATTTTTACTTATCAATACTAGATTAAGCTGTAACCTTCTAAACGAATGCTCAATAATTACAGTTTACAGAGAACAATAACTTGATGAAAACCATTTAGGATAACACGAAACAGGAAACGACTGCATACTACAGTAATTATTGTAACTTAACTACTATATTATGATTAATGTTCGAATTCAATAATAATACACAATACTACTATACTACAGTAATTTATAGCTGTAGAATGTATGTTCTTAAAATAATACACAATACGAAATAGCTAGGGCGAAATACTAGGAAACAGAATATTGAATTATTGCCTTTATTATTAGAAGTTGGTTCCATGGGTTATAATATCATATTTATTGTAATGCATTTTTGAATGTTTATACATGGTAAAATAAAACTCGATGTACAAGAGGGAAACCATTGAATCTACGCCGTATTTGGAGTCGATTTTTTTTTTTTTTACTCAGTTTTCGAGAAAATTAAGATCATAGTTAATTTTTTTGACGTGATAACGTCTAATAAATCGATGAACGCCAGCTGCACACACAAAAAAACACGACTCATTGTCACGTTCCGCCTGAGCCGAGTGTGCAAGCGAGAGCGCGGAACAAGCGATAGAGAAGCGCGATCGGCCTAAGCGTTCGGTTTGTGACGCATCTATCTACAAAAATAATGATAATTCAGTAATAATAATTCAATTCTATTCATAAAAGTATGCTATTTTTCATCAATGTTTTCTTATGACGTTATCACGTAAAATTATCGTCCGTAAACCGACTTTACAGACAACCAAAAGTTTTTTTCGATAAATTTTTGAAAATTGTTATTAATTATCATGTATTTAGTCAAATTAACACTATCAATAAATATAAAAAGCCAAAAACAGCATTTTGATATGACTTTGTGCAATGCTACTTAATCTGCGGTATTAATGAAAGTTTTAAAGAGAATTTAAAAAAAAAAATTTTCAAGCTCAGATTCAAAAGTCACGTTCCACATTCGACTCCAAATATGATGTAGATTCACCAGTTTTCAGGTTGTACTACGAGTTTCGTTACACCATGTATAGCGTAAAACTGATCATCTTGTCTTCAAATAATAAATTTTCAAGATAAACCGCACTTGGTGTATTATTTCAGTGCCTTTGGCATCATTGGGTGCGGAATAGCGAAATTAGTAGAAGGAATGATGTATGTATGTACCTACGTTTGTTGGAAAATTGTCGATAAGCAACTGATTGAGAACAAATTATTCTACATACGATGCCATAACTTTTTGGGGACTAGAATATCTCTCTCTTACTTGAGCAGGTTTAGTAGTACTAATGGTTTAGCTTATTATCTCACTTGTATGAATGGAATTAATATGCTATATCTATGTTATTCTATATCAAAGACCGACATAATACGACATTTCTCATTTCGCGTAGTATTGAGGAAACCCTGATGAAAAAATATCTAGTTTTTAATTATTTAGTTTCGAATCCATCCTGTAATCAGTTGCAGCCAGTTGAAAACTGTTTTTTATTTAGTTTTTCTATTCAACTGGCAACATTGTAATTGTGGTTTTTTCTGTGTTTCCCAAGCCCTGGTTCAGACATGTTTAACGGGCTGTCCCGTGTCATTGTCTATTTTAGTGAAGTAAATTACAACTGTTCGGTTGTAAACAGCAACGCTTACTGTAATTGCCAATTACACACTTGATTCATTCGTTTTTTAAACATTTAGGTCAGAATTTCGTCGCCTCATTGCGTATTTGTTCAACGGAAGTTTTATAATTATTGGTACATCTGGAAAATCTTACAGGAGGCTCGGTTAATTTGATGTAATAACTAATATGTACATTCATAAAGTAAATTCAATTTTACACTAAAATAGTAAATACTAACAGAGATTTTCTGGGTTAATCAAAATAGTCACAAAACGAATCATGTTTAATTGATTCTACTCGTATGTACCTACTACTACTACTTTCCATTATCCGCACCCAACGGTGCATAGGGCACTGCATTGGTACACCAAATGCAGTGTATTTTTACCATTTTATTATATGAAGGTGGGATGATCAGTCTTACGCTTTAGTACCAATCCAAGGTATCACACATGTCTATTTCATGTGCCTACGTATTAATAAATTCAAAGTTTACATAAATACGAGATAAGGATTAATAACTTCATTGTGTTTATTGAAAGATTGCCACAATTACTTATTTTTTTAAAGAAGTTTCCACAAACTCGCACGATGTTGACCGAAGTTGATCGAAGTAAGACACTTCATATTGCTTCTTACGACCGTGACGATACCACACTTCAGGGTCAATTTTCCGGAGCATTTCAGCTTAAAACTTTGCAAGAGTGTAAACAATGATTTAAAAAAAAATATGTATTTTAATAGTGTTTTTTGTCACAACCTTTTAAAAACAACCTAACGAATTGTTGATTTCTTGAGCTATAGTAATGCTTGTTAAATGTTCAAGGTTTTCTAAACAAGTTTGCGTTTCTTGGCGAAAATTTTATATAGTTCTGTACTGAATACAAAGTTTAAATTGAAAATCTCGATCATAGTAGGCATATAGATTATTACTGCTGCCTTTTCCTTATTTCTTACCTAATGGTGCATTAAGCACAACATTGGTACACTATACTAAGTACATCTGAATGCTTCTAACGTTTTTTGGGTCTTTTTACAATATCTAAAAAATGTGGAAAAAGTATAGCTCTACTATCAAATTCCAGGTAAAAAATCGAGAGCTAATGTTTATATGGAGATACGGGGCGGATGTCCTTTTAATATTGCAGTAATTTTTTTTTACATATTCTTAATGCCATATTGTAATGTAATTTCATCCCTATCTCTCTGGCCTAATCACCTGGGTGTGGGCCATGTTAAGGCTTTACGATATTACCAACCGCCAACGTCGGGGTGGAGGATGGGGGCGGCAATTAGGGCGTCTTTCATCCTTAGGTTCTAAGTCCGCCTCATGGTGTAGTGGATAGCACGTTGGACTACCATGCATGAAGTCACGGGTTCGATTCCTGTAGGAATGCCCTATGCACCATTGTTTGCGGAGGGACTGTAGTAGTAGTGTCTTTATTTAACAAATTATCAAGATTCACTACACTTGATGCAATGCGACCCCTCGCATTTGCTTCCCCAAGCAAGAGAGGAATTAAGATATATAATTTGTGCAAAGTAAATTGATATCAAGTGGCATAATATTATCATGTTGCTTGGTATAATTTTACTTAGCACATATTAAGTCGCTTGGTAACTTTTTCCTTTAAACCAGCGATTTAGTTTATTTAGTAGTTTTATTAAAATATACCAAACAAAAACTATAATTTATCTAACCAACCACTACTACTACTTATTTCCCTTATCCGCACCTACATTGTATACCAGGTCATGGTTATCATAGTGGCACAGCATTGGTATACCACAGTGCAGTTGTCTTGATCATTTTTATTACATGAAGGTAGGATGATCGGTCTTACGCTTCAGTACCAGTCCAAGGTATCACAAATGTAAAAATATTAATACAAAAATCACATATAAATAAAGATTTTACGTTGACTCCCAATGGGAATCGAACCCGCGACCTCGCGCACCGTTACCACTATGCTATGTGGCGGACTAAACAAGCCAACTAAAATCTCAAAATAAGTATTTAAAAATCCGAAATAACTTTTCTCTTAAAATTCTACAGACCTACGTCATTTCCATATTATCAGGACAGATGGCTTCATCTTACAAGAGTAGTGAATTAGATTTCTTTTGAATTTTTTTGTTAATCGTATCCTATACCTATCTAATCATGATCGAATTATCTCCAATTTTAAATTCAAAATATAACGAAAGCCTTCTTTTTTGCTATCTTAAAAAAAAATTGATTACTTAACGCGTTGCAATAAATACTAGTTAAAGAGTACAGCTGATTTAAGGAAATTTAGGAAATAATTTTCATCATAATCAATTATATTGTCTGACTTGCGAAAAATTCATAACTCCATTTTATGTTTGCATCGAACTTTGTCCCATGCAACGTTTCCAACTTGAAAAATGAAACATTGCATTTTAGTACAATTTAATATGCATTTATATGTCAACTTAGTGGGTAATTGTTATAATAATTATTTTAATTACATCATAATAATATTATGTGCTGTTATTAATCTCTTTGCTTTGTTAATACAATAGACGTGTAGTTTTATCGCAATGAATGTGTGTCACACTGGATGCATTTATCATGACAAACTTTAATGTTTGTTTTATCTTCATAACATGCATCATTGCACAATTTTATTCAAATTGTGTACCAACACAATACTCTAAAATGTGTAACACTTTGTAAGTAGTTTATCTTAACAATCGCTGACGCTTGATGTTTATAATAAGGAAATTTTTAGTTAAGGCATATAAAAGATAGCTCACGATTCTGCACTTTAGAGGGATACAGTTCTGGACCATAAATAAGAAGCCTCCAATTATTTTCGCTGCACCTAGAGGGTGCACCCAATTAAAAATCCCTTGTAAATCTTTAACCAACCAAGGCCCATCGTTTCGTAATTGATTTTTCGGAAAACTATCAAAAACATTTTTTTTTCCTTTTTCTATTAATCCAGAGTGTTTTGTGACGTTATCTTCCGAAATTTCAAAAAAGCATAAATTGCATTTGAAACTTGCTGAAGTATTATAAATTGTTAGTAAACTCCTTTGTTAGATTTTCATATTAAATATCGATCGGTTTCAAATTGCTTTTCATGACAATTAATATATTGACAAGCGAATGACGCTGATCGTTTCATGTTTTTCATTTTATTTTACCGCGTATATGAAAAATTCATACAGCAAGCCTTAAATTAATTTATCCTCAACACATAATTCTGGTCTCACTAAAAAAGTGTTTAGGTTATACACCGTGTCCCACAATGAGACCGCGAAACTCCGGAGGGTGATTGTTCATGGTATTCTGAGAAAAAAATCCTTATAAAGTTTTTTGATCCGAGCATTTTTAATAATTAATTTAAAAAAAGTATTAATAAAAAGCGACTATGTAATACTGGCTTCTGTTTGAAATGCTAGCGGTGGCGGGGTGGCGGTGGGCGGGGAGGAGTGGGGGTCCGCTCTGGTCACCGAACGCCTTGCCTGGACATTCAAAATTCGAATTTCATATCTGAAATTGGTGCAGGTCACGTGGTGTTAGCCAGTTCAAAAATGGACGGTATTACACGCGTGAATTTTTATTCATATTTTAATAATTTTTTTAAGAAATTAGAATTGAGTTTTTTGAAAAACTTTATTAAGATTTTTTTCTCAGAATATCATGAATAATCACCCTCTGGAGTTTCGCGGTCTCATCGTGGGAAACGGTGTATGTCGGTACTTTTTTAATCAATAAACAAATAAAATTAGCGATTAGCACTTCTGTTAGGTATTTCTAAAGGCCAAAGTGAAGGTTTTCTCAAGGAGCGTTTACTTAAGGAATTATCTAAAGGATTACCACAAGAGCAACGAGCATCCGATTACAGATTATGTTATGCATCGATTACACTTACACGACACACTAAACCATTTAAATAAACATGGAAATGATATTACTTAGTCTTGCGTATTACAAGTTTGTATAAATATTATGCAAAATATTCTGATAACATAATTATAGATCAGTCAATATAAATATGTTTGTGTGGAGTAGGCTGCATTAATTGCACTTCGAGGGATAATGTTAGTATCCTAGACATAGGCCTCCCCCTGCCGTCTCCACTCCTCCCGATCCTGCGCCGTCCCCATCCACTGTCTTCCAGCAGACTTCCTGATGTCGTCCACCCATCTCATCGGTGGACGTCCTTGAGGCCTCTGGTTCCTCGGTCTCCACACCAGAACGCGTTTCGTCCATCTGTCGTCCGTCATTCTGGCTATGTGACCGGCCCATTTCCACTGTCAGTATGTGAAAGATAAATACTTAAGAAAGATTATTGACTACTATTATCTCCGATTTTTAATTAAGAAATCAGCCAACAAAGCAATAAAATGCAATTTTAATGATTAACGATTAATAGAGAACAGGGGATTTGTACATAATGGGTTATTTTAAAACAATTTAGTTATGATGAAATTTTAAAATTCAAGAGTAAATTAATATTGAATCAAGACCATATGACTGATCATCCTACTTTCATGTAATAAAAAAATATCAAGATGCACTGGACTTGGAGTACCCATTCAGTGCCCTATGCACCATTGGGTACGAAAAAGAGTAGTACCTAATAGTAGATGTAGCTTTGTCAAACTTTTGCGCGATTTGCAATAGGTTTCAATTTTTCAATTTACTGTAGTAGTGACTTATTTTACGATTTTGACGAATAGGCCATTTTATTTTTTTTTTAAATATGTATATGGGTTTTTTTAAATTAAGATTTCATTAAAAAATATGATAGTCTTATTCAAAATAGCAATATCGCATTATTCAATATCTGGTAAAAATTAAACTACCCTATCTAAATTCATTATTTGTTAGTGTTTTTCAGTATTTTTACACTACGTTTTCATTTGCACGCTTATCGACAACCCCGAAATAGATATAAAGATATTTTGATTTCCGTTAGCTTCCGCTCCCCGTGGTTACTATTGAGTCGGATTATCAGCCCCAGCCCCTAAAATGAGGCTTTATGTTGCGTGGAGTGTCGAAAATACCGAGCATTAAATTTAAGGCAATACTAAACGTTAAATTTAAGGCTTCCTAGCACCAAACGTTAAAATTAAGGTCGTTTATTCGCTTCTAAGCCATGGAATATGTTACGGAACTCTTTGTTAGGCCATCGCGTTACTCACGCGAATTTTCCTACATAATTCTCCAGGGACCTTAGCTCACTATGGCTATATTTTTTTTTTTTTTTTTTTTTTTTTTTGAGTTGCTGAATAAGAAAGCCTTACATGTTAAGTACAAGGCTTCGAGAATTCAGAGAGGTGTTTTGATTCTGTTGGTCGACACTTTTAATTATTCATTTTACTGTCCCTGGTTCAATGCCTTGATCTGTTTGGCCACCATTGTCATAAAGTTCATGAGTAATGGTGCGTGTTTGCTTTTCATAATTGAGGAAACATCTGTCATTGACAAGTTGCGCCTACTGCATTCACATTCAAGACTGTACCGTTGTAAGCTGAAAATCGGACAGTGAAAAAGCAGATGCTCAACACTTTGAGAAGAGCTGTCATCGCACAAGCAAAAATCGTCATCTCTTATTTTAAACCTCTTAAGATAACTTCTCATAACTCCGTGCCAGTAAACATCTGCGTCAGCTCGAAGGATGTTTCATGATGATTACGGAAGAAAGCTGCATCGGCTAAATGTGGGGAAGAACATTTTTGTAATTTTTCCAGTAGTAGAAGTGCTATATCGTTCTTCCCATTGCTGCTGAATCTTGTGTTTAATGCAACGCTTCGCAAAGCTTAAAGGAAAATCTGAGAAAAAAGGGGCAGTTCTCTTACAAGTTGCAGCTCGAGCCTTTTCATCAGCCTTTTCATTCCCAAGATGCCAGCATGACCTCTGATCCAGCAAATTTGTAAGACTATTCCTCTTGTCTTCATAAGCTTCATTCTGTTCTGGATTTCCACGATAAGAGGATTTACAGAACGAGTGTCCATAATAGCTTCAACCCCAGAACGACAATCTGAAAATATATTAGCAAACTTCCACCTCTCAGGTGGTTTCTTTAATAACCATTCAAGGGCTTCTCTTATAGCGAGTAATTCGGCCTGGAAAACTGAGCACATATTATCTAGTTTAAACATCCTGCCAGGTAGTTCTGTGTATCCTTCATAAGGTACAAAAGCAGCTCCGACCTTACCATCTAAAAGACTGCCATCTGTAAATATTCTGATTTCATTAGGGATCGCTGGAGGCAAATTTTTGTCTATAAAGAGGCAGTTTTCTGAGATTCTTTCACTCGGGTGAGGTAGAGTAAAATATTCTATCGTCCCTTGGTATGTACGATCGTCGGGAATAAAACTTAATTTACCAGATTTCTTTACAGTATAAATATCTTTTCGTTCTTGAACTTTGAGGTCCAGTGGTGTGAAACCAGTTAAAGCTTGAGCGGAGATAAGAGATATAGTTCGGTATCCCCTACAGGATCTTATGGCAAATTGTCGTTGTAAGCTATCCAATTTTTCTCTTGTTAAACTTCTTTTCGGCAGCAGTTGCCCATACGCTGGCCGCATATGTGACAAGAGGTTCAATGGCTCCATAATAAATCTGTCGCATCACCGCGGGAGAGCACCCCCATGTAGGTTTTGCTGCTCTTACAAGCATACCAGAGAGATTCGCCGCCTTATTACAGATGTTATCTACATTAATGACCAATTCAGTTTCTTGTCTATGGTAACACCTAATATCTTGATTGAATCAACAAGAGCGAGTCTTATACCGTTCATAAATATAAGGTTGGAGATGGTTCATTTCTTCTTTTGGTCATCAGCATAGCGTTTGTTTTTTCTTCTGAGAAGGTAAGTTTGACTTTTTTACCCCAGTCAGCTATGATTGAAAGTGCTTGATTTGTATGATCTTCAGCCTCAGACATGATCTGGGCAGTTACAGTTAGAAAGACATCATCTGCGAAAGCTTGAATACAGATTCCTTTCCCAAATTTTAATTGAAGGAGGTCGTCGAGTATATATTCCAAAAGCTTGGGCCACAGGTTGACCCTTGGATACAGCCTTTCGTAGTCTTTTTACTTTTAGTCACATCTCCATGAGTAACTCTGACCTCTCTATTATGTAGATAGTTAATAACCAGTTTCAGTAGATTTTTTGGACATTTTTTCCTTCGCAGTTGATAAACTAAAAAGGGCCACCAAGCGTGGTCAAAAGCTCCACGAATATCCAGTGAAACTACTATAACAATTTGATGAGTATCTCTTCCTTTGGCGATGGAGCTGACAGCAGCATTTAAAGCATCTTCGGTAGACTTTTGGGGAGTGAACCCATACTGGTTCGTGCTAAGTTCTTTATTAATATGCCAAGATATTCTTTCGATCATCAGTTTTTCTAGGACTTTTCCAAAGACAGGGATGAGACCAAATGGTCTGTAAGACTTGACATCATCTTTCTCCACTTTGCCAGGTTTTTGAATGACAATCACATTGGAGCACTTCCAAGGTGTAGGAAAACAATGTAAGCGTAAGCATGCATTATACATTTCTAGTACTACATTTCCAAAAAATTCTGTAACTTTCATGCATATATCTGATGTAAAGTGGTCATTTCCCGGTGCCTTTTTTGTACTGATGCTTTTCAATACGGCTATTATCTCCTGTATTGTAAATATGGGGTCGTTTGGAACATTCGAAGGGAGTTTAGATTCTATTCTTATGTCAAGATGCAATGAGGATTCAGAGGTTAAATCGTCATCCGGAAAAAAATGATCTAGTAGACCTTTTGCCGAATCTTCCGAAGAATTAAAGACTGTTGATCCATTTTTGAGGGTCATTGGTGGTGCCTTAGTGTTATTTTTTGCCAATATTCTATAGACAGTTGACCAGGCGGTTTCTTTATTCTGTATGGAACAGTAATTTTTCCATGATTCTAATTTGGCTTCGTGTATGGCTTTTTTGTAACTATCTTTTGCTTCTAGAAATGCTGGAAGGGTTATAGTCTCACGTCTCTGCAGTCCAGAATTCCGAAGTTTGTGTTTGGCTCTTGTAACCATTTTCTTTAGTCTTGTTAGTTCAGCAGACCACCAAGGGCAAGGTTTTCGATTGCAAGATTTTTCGGTATCAAAGTTGCTTTGCATGCTTCGGTGAGTGCTTTATTAAAATTTTCAATATTTTTTTTCAAGATCTTGAGGATTAGATGTATCCTGAAAATTTTGTTGAATTCACTTTGAAATCAAAAAACCCTTTTTCCGCTCTCTGTTTAAATAAAATCCAGTCTGCATTTTTTGTATGATACATGTGAGTACTTGACGTACATGTTGTTGTGTTTTGTCCATGTTGATAGCAAAGGTAATAGGATTGTGGTCGCTGAGAGAATTTAGTTTGGGCAGCAACATTCCAATTGTTTACCCTGTCTAAATAGTGGGTAGAACAAAAAGTGACATCAATTATACTTTTTATGTGATGAGCGCCGCGAAATGTTTCGAATGTGGGATTTTGGCCAGAGTTAAGAATATGTAAGTTCAGTTCTGAGAGACAATCTGCAACTGCTTCCCCTCTACGGTCAGTTTTACTTGCTTCCCCACCACATACTTTTGGCATTTAGATCCCCTCCAACAAGTATAGTTTATTACTATTTATTGTGACATTGCGTAAGACATTAAGTGACGCAGTAGGATCTTTATCCGGTTCTATGTAGATGGAGCCAATTATGAGGGATTCTTTCGGTAGTTTTAATTCAACGTAGACTTCATTTGACCCAGAATAATGACTAAGCATTATGGTGAGGAGATCGGTTTTAAATAGTATTACGGCTGCTTTAACTCGTTTGTCAACTTGAGGTGCTTGGAATACTATGATACCAGGCGGTGTATCCATATAGTTGAGGGCGCGCCTACGTAAGGTTCTTGGACCAGTGCAATGTCTATGTTCTGTCGATTTGCAAATAACTCGTCAGTCGCGGCTCTGCAGCGTTGTAGGTTCCATTGCAGTATCTGAAGAGGAAAATTGTGTATTTTAGAAGCCATAATCGGTCCTTTGCTGGGCTTTCTTCCATTTTTTTTCAAAAAGGGACATTTCTTTACTGTTTGCCTTGTGTTTTGCCACTGAGTCATTTCCGCGAGACGTTTTGTAGCAGTTCCAGCACTTAAAAGCTGATTCTTCTTCTTTTAGAGTGCAGTCCATGGATTTGTGATCACCGGCACAGTGAAGACATCTGTCTTTTTTTTCCAGGCATTTAGATGTTGAGTGTCCCAGACCCATACATTTGAAGCACTGGAGAAGAGCTGAAGAGTCTTCGACGTGCACCCTCATATAGCCAATGTTAACTCTTCCAGTTGCCAAGAGGGCTTTTCTGACACTACCTTCAACCATTATTATTTATGTTTCTTAGTTTGTCGTTTCGATTTTTTGTTGTACGTACAATCTTAATGCAATCCTCTGTTTTCCGGTTTTGTATGGCTTCAAACACATCGTCATTCTGCTGAATAATCATATCCGGTATTTCATCGTTTTTGTATTCGTGGCCAATGCCTTTAAGGATTAAGGTAGGTTTCCTGAGTCTAGCTTCGTGAGCACTGAGTTGTCCGTTGGATACCTTTGGTATTTCCTTCATAATTTTAGAGGCATCTGTTTTTTTAGGGCAGCTTATTATTTTTTTATTTTTTTTGCGCGAGTCAGACCACTGACGCCAATTTTTAGCTCGGAAGGTTTCACCAACTCTTTGAGAGAGGCTGTGATCGTGTCGTGAGTTGCCTCTTTGTTTATGGAAGACACAATCACAGCATGTCTGGGTTCCTGCCGTCCCATGGAGGCAATCGCCGCATAGCTCCTAACGTTTACTTCTGTCGGATGGTCGATTATTCTTTCGCTGCGGATGTGTGATAGGGCTCTGGAGTGTTCTTCTTCCTTTTTCAAAAGATTTTTTGCACTTGACAGCTGCATTTTCCATGAGCTTTACCTCAAGCTGATGGATCCTTTGGGCTGAGTGCCGCTGTCCCTTCCTGTAAAATGGTTATTAAATTGTTTATAATTATCTCCTTAGCCTCTTTTGTGATAGAACTCTTCAGAAGCTGTTAAAGTTTTGGTGATTTTACCTTGGGCTATTCTATTACCTCTCTGTGGAGAGGTTGAACTGAGATGTTCGTTTAAAACCGGTTTCTTTGCTAACGCTCTAGTCAAATGTTGAGTGCGGTTGGTCAGTTCAGGACTACTGTTAACTCTCTTAATAGGAGTCCTCGGGGTTAACGAGGATCTCTGTGACGGGTCTCCATTCCCAGGAGGCGTTCTCGAAACGCTGGACATCTTGACATCAACGCTTTGGGGACAGGTTGGGAAGGAGACAAAGATCTTCTCAAGCTGAGGCCTCCCCGGCAACAGCTGAGAAGTGACCGACAATCATCCCGAGCGAGCGGGAATGATGTGATGCTCCTTGTCGATATCCCCAAAGCCCTGCACTGTATCAAAATTCGCACGAGACGACTTGAGATAAGCAGGCTTGGAGCGGATTGCTGTATTGCGAGGAACCTAGCTGAAAGGAAATCCTATCCCGTTGGCGATAGAGCCACAGAACTAGAGGGTTGGTTACCCTGAGCACCTGTGATCTTCTCCAAATGCCGATACACCAGCTCAAACTACCAAGGCGATTGGTTACCCTTCGATCGTCGGCCGATGCACAGTCGGAAAGAAACTCAGAACCTAATCCGTAGACAAGTGACGAGGACTTGGAAAACAACCAGGTTCCACGTCCGAGCCTGTTTATCTGCGCTCCCAACTTGCGGTGGATGCGCAGACCGGACAATGTGCGCACTAGCCCGATGGCACGTGGCTGCGGGACAGAGGAGCACCCCTGCCGTCCGCGCCCGAGACCACTTACTGATACTTCAGCCTACAGTCGAGGTGGCTGGTTACCCTCCAACTGCCGGCCGAGAGCACAGCCGGGAAAATATTAACTTTCCCCGCAATACGGGAGATGTCTGAACAGACGGAACAGGGAGCACTATTAATACTAGTATTGCTCTAAGGATTGGAGGGACTGAGAGAATAGAGTAGTGAGTAAGGATACGTTTATGACAAGATGCCAGGCGCTTGACACAAGGAAAGAAATGGAAGGCGAAATTATTTAAATCTGAATAGTATAATTTAATGAAAATAAACAGTGTAAAGATTTTTATTTTTTTTTTGGAGAATAAAAATGTATTAAAAATAAATCTTTTACAAAGAACGAAAGAAAAATACCCAACTTCCGCAGCACAGAAAAGAATAATGTTAGCATAAAACCAGAAGTTGGCCCTTAGATGAAATATATATAAAAAATTCCAATGAAATGTTTCACAACTTACTAAAGTAGTAATTCAGTGTAATTCTGACGCACATTTACCAATTTTATGAGGAGCAACAGTGAAATAAAACGAAAATGTTTTTTTTTAAAAATAAATATTATAAAAAAAAACAACCCAACAGTAGATAAAATAAAAAATAAAAAGTTTTAAAAATAAATAGGTATTTTACAGAAAACAAGAATAAAATGTACCTGAGCGCCAAGTGAATAATATTTGCATAAATCAGGAGTTTGCCTTATGATAATAAAAAATACCAAGTAATAAAATATGTGTTTAAAAACTTACCAATATTCCATACAAGTATGGCTATATTACTATGTACTATGGGCTATATTATGCATTATTTTACAAGTCCGAGTAGGTAGAACGGTGTTTTATTTTTGAAGTTGCAATGGTATTTTCTAAGCCGCAATACGCAAGTAAAATTAGCTCTAATTAAAAACTACTACCTAAGAGTTACCTTCCATGCAATTAGTTAGACCCTACACGCTACACTGTATTTGTTGCTGGAAGTGCAATAATCATGCAAATACAAAGAGATTAACAAATAACTGAAATACGGTTTTTAATGACACAGCAGCTTATAATTTTAGATTCAGATATAGAGGTTTTCACTCGGTGGTACGTGCTCCGGGTTATAAGTTACTATGCTCCACTCACTGTTATACAAAAAATACAAAAACCGACCGATGATCGTCTAAAAATGCCATAAAATTGTAAAAATGAACATTCCCTAAACAGTCAGCCTCGGAAAGATCAAAATAATATCTTTTCAAAAGTTCAACGAACATTATGGCGGAAAGATGAAGACGGATATAGGTCAGTGATCTCCTTCCGGTTTCCCTCACCCCTCTCCTCTTTACTTCCGTTCTCCCCACCCTCTTGCAAATGTTCCAGCCAACTGAGTATCGAGATAGATTGATGAAGATGTCTTAAAAAGGTCGAGAAAAACAGGGAAGTGATAATGGATTTTTAATGTTGGATTTTCTCAAAATGTTTTGTATTAAGAATTTCACCACGGAAAAATCTAGAAAATATTTCAATTTACATGGGCAAAAAAGTAATTTTCACTAGAAAAGAAACGTTATTTTATTTATTTTTTATTATTTGTTATGTACGGTGTTGCATTATTTACCTTTCAAATCGGATATTATTTTTGCTGGAACTTTTGTTGTGAAAATATCTTGGTATGTGATTAAAGTAATTTAATTTATTTGCTGTTTGCAATTCGTGTGTTATTTGGTGTGATCACGAAAACGCTTAAAGAATCACTTTCGTTAAATTGTTTTACATTAAACCCGAATTTTAATCTGCGTTCATACTCAACTCGATTAAAATCACGTGCACTACGTGCCTACGACTGCAGTTGGTGTGCAACTAATTTATAAAAGGATCTGAAATGTACCAACACCGCCATAGTTGTATTTGTTTTTCTATCGGCTCATTCTATTGTCTAAGGGGCATTGTTCGATGACGTGTATGTTTTCACGAGTCATGACGTCACTGTTGCATTATTTACCGTTTGTCGTATACCAGTTGCTCGATCATAGATCACTATCGACTCGGTAATAAGCGACGTGATAACGATTTCTTACCCATGGATGTTTAACGTTTTCGCGATCACAATGGAACACGCGTTAAAAGTTATTGATCGGAATTATTAAACGAGCGCATTAAGTCGCGAGTTGAAGTACTCCCAATATTAACAGGTCAGTACGAGGTCGATATTCGATATCAACCTTACATCGACGTAAACTAATAGAAAATTAATTAGGTTGATATACGCTTGCATCGACCTCGTTCCGACCTGTATCTACGTGTCGTCTACTGGTGAACTCTGCCCAGTTTTATCGTCCACTGCTTACGTCAGATATACGGGGCGTGGACCTGACGGGGCGTGGGAGATTTATGGGAACTGGCGGCCGATCGCTCACAGCTTAGAAGCAGTTTGTTAAAGCCTTAAGCCGGAATTATATTAGAGCCACGCCGCGTGTCGCAACGCGTGGGTTTCGAATCGATTTCATACATTTAGTATGAAAATGATTATATTAGACATGTCCCGCGTGTCGCCGACCGATCGGCCGATTGCCCTGGGATCGGTGGTGGGGGAAGCGTGGCTCAAATATAATTCCGGCTTTATTCTCCACATAGGTAGCGGATATAGAATGATGAGTATGAGTAGTTTTATATATTTTTTTGTAATATATTATGCGCTTGTTTCTTTATTTCCTTTCCATATATTTATTTATTTCATATGCACGGTACACTGTACCCTTTACAATAATAAGAAAAACAATATTAACCAAGTACACAATAACATAAATATCAATAATAAAAAAATACAAAATATATAAAATACATTTGGCAAAAAAAAAAAAAAATGGGATGAAAGAAAAAATTGTTAATAAATTAGTAAGTAAGAAATAGTACATTAAATTATATGCATAGGGTCCGACAAGCAAGCAAGCAATGCACCCTTAAAACATGACAACGACATGTTGAAAAAATCTAGTTTTGTGCTATATTCATTACATATTATATGTAGCCGGTTGAATAAAGAGTATTTTTTTGATGGTTCGAGTTTAATTTGGCAACATTAAACAATGATTGTAGCCTGGTGTTTCTGTTATGAAATTCGAAAAAACAATAAATATTTTTGGCCTCGTACACATACATTATTATTATCTATGATAAGTATCTATAGAGGAAAAGGAACAAAAATTACTACTTCGAAAATCCATGGTTCTCTCTGAGTATCAAATCTCCGACTCTTGGCATATACAAAACAAAAATATATCTGTTTAAAATAGTCATTATTATTTTGAGCAGGTTATTATACAGATGTCATGTCAGATCTACGCCCGCAGCTCTGATGCAAACTGCCGACGGATTGTCATCAGCGAATGTCCAGGACACCGAGAACCTGGTGCCTTGTAAAATAGGCAAGCATGGTTAAGGCTTTTGGGAGGCATACGTAGTAGGTATATATGACAGGACACGGATGACAGTAGATACCAAAGGTTGCTCTGTGTTCCTTACAAACTTCAATTTTCCAAAATCAGTTTATTGTAACTCATGGGGAATACATGTAAAATGTATTTTTGAAATAAATAAAAAAAAAGCACCGCCACACCTAATATTCTTCTGAGACAGCTATTCTCAAAACTCAGAATTCTGCTGTGTTGGGCCCTGGTTAGGCGCCATGATGATATTAAAATCACATATACATAATAGGGTTGTTCCCGATAGCATGAATATCCTTGAAAACGTTAAAGTAAACGTTATAAATATTTAAAGTGTATTTTTACAATTCCAACGATATAAAACACAATGATCAAAAATGTTGTTTTCATTTATAAATTTATGTTTTAAAAACACGAAATTACGAGTGACTTTTAACGCCTGTTATTGGCTAATGACGTCATACCCGTCCATTATAAAAGGCGGGAAATTCATCACGAAGTCAGCGCCCATATTGATGTGACGTCACACCGCATGCGCGCCAAATGGAGGATTTAGCGAGCGATTTGAAAAAGCGCTATTTCAAACCGCGATAGAAAATTCATATGACATCTTAAAAAAAAAAATTAAAATCCCGTGATATTGTTATTTTTCAATCAATTTTTTAAATAAAAAATAGATAATCGGAAAGAAACCCAATTATTTCAGGTTGATTCAATACGAGAATCGAACCCGCGACCTCATTCACGGGAGCCAAATGCGCTACCATTATGCTACAAAGCGGAAAATAAGTTGAAAAAATCGATGCTTTATACATATAGTTTATTTGACTGCAGATAGTCAATAGTCCATAGTAGTAAGTTGTTCCCGTTCCCTGATCTATTATAGGTAGGAGCACTTATACATTCAGGCCTCATAGTCAGTGGAAGTATAAATATTTATTGGGTATATTTATTGGACAGCCTGGCCCTATAAATAGCTCTACCTGTTTGTTATACGAGTATACCTCGTATATACAAGTATTACCTGTGTGGTATGTACGTATGTAGTAAGACTAGGGTAGGAAATTGTAATGGAACAAACTATCATTAATCGTAGATCGTAGCTGATCTAATTTTATTACGTTGAAATTCCTTTCGTATTTTCAGTTCATCAAAAAATTTGAATAATCAGTAAATTTTAGTAATAATTCCTCCGTAAACGTAATACATTTTTCTAATTTATAACGTATATTTACATGAGGTATAGCGTTAAGTGTTAATTATTACCTATAGTTATTGTAATAAGTTTTTGTGATGTTATAAAAATATATATATACATGTCTAAATTTGAACATAGATTTTCTTTTAACAACATTTTAAATGTATACAAATACTTGTGATTGACACCAGCATAGAAAATTTCGGTAATGTGGAACGACGTAGACGAGTTCAATATGTATCAGTTCCAAAAATTTATCATATATATGGTTATCAGATGATGGGCGGAATAGGGAATGTTGTGGTACATCAAGTGGCCACTTAACCCAGCCAATGACAGGGCATAAGCCCTATAAACGTCTAGATAACCCACATTCGCTTCCAGAGTTTCTCTGTCTCTGTTGGGAGATATCAATAATATAGATTTTCTTATTTTAGAACAAAAGTTGTTTCGGTTCATTGTTATGTCGAATTATGTAAAAATAGAACATTCCAATTAAGGGTATTGCAGAAATAACTGTCATTCATTTCTAAATTTGAACATAGAGTTACTTATTTTAGAACAAAAGTTTCATCGGAGTAGGCTTCGATACTTCCCAATACTTGCGTGGGTGTAGTTACGTATGAATAATTATTTATCGTTGCTGTTCTAGATACCTTACTGGCTCATTCACAGAAACCTTTCAATAAACAAATAAGATTATGTTCTTTTGCGGTCGACGTAATATTAATATTTTGTTCCCACCTACGACTGGCGTTACACGGGCTTCAGCGATCGGAATAAGTCTGTATCAAATGTCAATCGAAAGTAAAAATGGTGAACAAAGATTTTGAAGTGAAAACTTTTAAAGGCGTACGCGTACACGCTTTGAACAAGGAATGGTGCTTCAATGCGTACACACTCTTTTTAGCTAGCATTGAATGCGTCAAACGTAACGCTTTTCCCCGGGTTTAGGAATCGGAGGACAAATATTTGCTGGTTTGTGAAAAAGTTTTATGAATCGCTGTAAAATAATTTAAATACATAACTCTTTTTATTGATCTTTAGAATTTATTTTTATATTTAGATACGGCACAATGACGGTGTTGTCACATTAGTTAATATTATTTATTTCAATATTACTGTCGGTATCTGGTATTGTGCTCTAAATCTAAGGTTTGATTGTGTACATTATTCTATTCATTTTATTTAGTTTCAATGCCCATAGGGCTATAACATTTAAACAAAGTTACACAGTACAATATAACCAGAAAAGGATAAGCAAAAATATCGCGTATGGAAATTAAAACAGGTAAGTACATAATTTTAAAAAGAAACTTTCAAGGTTTTTAAACAAATTAATTTTAAAAACTAGAATAAAGGGTAGTCTATAAATAATTCGGCAGGAAAAGTCAGCAAGACTGATCTTTCAGTAAGTCGGATAAAATTGACACAAAGAAGAGTTAAGGGAAACAAAAAAATACGAAAATATAAAATAGATCAATTCGCAACAGCGTTATACCTATTTAGTTTTTATCATATAAAATATGTTCTATTTTATACAAAAGAAAATCAATTAAAATGAAGAAATGAAGTTTGTTAACTGAAAGTCAGTTTTACAAAAGATTGACATTGTCGAATTTCAACAAAAGTTTAAGCCGATAAAAATCAATACAGCAGTTTCCCAAGCAGTACAAAAGCTCTAGAGTAGGTACATTTACACTTCGGCTAGTGTCAAACAGTTGAAAAAATCCCCTTCAATCCACTTAAAACTGCCTTACAAAGCGTTAACAGTTTCCGTAACAGTTATAAGTGTTATGACTAGTTAGGTTTACGATTGTTTGGCAGTAATCATTTAGGTTTTATTAATTCACACACGTATAAAGTACAGAGAAATACAACTTCTATCAACACTCGTAGCGATTTTTATCGCAACGGAACATGCTATGGGATGTGAAACGTTTCGCGCCGTTTTATATGGAGCAATCTCTAGTTGACAGAATTTTTTTGTCGTCGTATGATTTCGAAGGGAAACTCCGTTTAAAAAGCCAATACAAAAATATAACGCATATTTTGAGCTGAATCTCTAGTTTGACAGAATCAATTATGGTGAAGTGCTGTTCCTCGAAAAACACAAACTTGATAGCATGGATTATAATATATTTTAGTGTTGTAAAATCAATATGAATTATTTTTGACTTGTCCTACGCATATTATTTAAAATTTCACATACTAATTCTATGTAGGAAAAATTATGTGGGAATAAAAAATACTTACGTGTATACTTGCCAGTTATTTTAATTGTTTATATTTATCTGTACAGAGATGAAGAAGCTAACTCACTAAAACTAACTAACCATCAAGCCATTTCTCCGTAGGGGTAGGCAGATAGGATAGAACGCCATACCACTCTGTCCTGACAGACTTCCTTTGCTTCATCTACATTCATACATCTTCTCATGCACATACGCCGATTATTCCGACTTGTCACATGTCTACTTTCAAGTACTTGACGTACTTGGTCATGCCATGTCTTTCTCGGCCTTCCGCGGCTTCTACATCCAGGCACACTTGCATTAAAGCTTCTTTTAGACGTTCTTTCATCACTCATTCGCTCCACATGACCAAACCATCGTAAAAGCCCATGAAGAAGCTAAACTAGGGAATATGGATATTCAAACGTTTATAGGGCTTATGACCTGTCATTGGCATTACAAACGTTCGCCATTCCGCTTTTTGGGCTAATTAACATCCACATCAGCTCCCATTTTTATTTTCCTTCTATGATACGTGTTCGAAAACCATCCACGTTCGAGTTGGATACGCCATCTATGTATTAATGGCACGTTAAGCATTTTTAGCCATTTTTTTTTGTAAGTAAGGTTCTATCAGAATTATATTAATTACTAGTTATCGCATGCAGATAGATGTCTCTACAATTTTTATTTTACTTATTTTTATTTCCAGTTACTATTGATCGGAACTCGTTCGTCCTTATTTTTTAATAACATAAATATTTTCGTTCTTGCGACCGGAAATGAATTATTGTTTCAATCCAGCCGTGAATTGACTTTCTGTTATACATGATTGTAGGTACAACATATATGGCATCAGGAAACCTTATACAGTTTTTTAAAATGTAATTCTACTTATCTTATCTACTACTATTTCTTCTTTCCCTTATCCGCACCCAATGGTGCATAGTGCAGTGCATTGGTACACCGAGTGCAGTGAATCTTACATAATATGTTTATAGTTAGGTATTGATATTACAGTGAAAGCCCCACCCTTTCCCTAGACTGTTCTAAAGACTATTGAATCTTTTTTCAGTCCAGCCAACTCTACCGACTTTTTAAAACTAATCCGCGAAATTTAATAGATTCAGTTTTAACTGGAAAAAGCGGAAGAAAAGAAGGTTAAATACGCGACCAAATGCTTTCATTGCCCCTATCACTGTCTCGGCTCTAAGATTGTCATAATGTAGGTATTGATATTAATATTTTTTTGTAAAAGCCCCCTGGGCGTGTATAAATAAATAATCTGTTACGTGAAGACAAGATGATCAGTGGTACGCTTAAACGCCAGTCCAAGGTATCACGTATAAATTATTATTGTATGAAAAACCACACTGAAATTAAATTTTCATGTTGACCCTGTCGGGAATTAAACCCGCAACCTCATGCACAGCCCGCTACTAACCACTACTATAGTAAATGTAACGTGATCAGTCTTACGCTTTAGTGCCAGCTCAAAGTATCAAACATGAAATATTCATGTGAAAACATTTCATTTTGATCCCACGGGAATTGAACCCGCGACTTCATGCATGGTAATTAGCGCACTAACCCCCACGAGGCAGACAAGATAAACTAATAACCAAAGCAAGCGCTTTATCTTTAATTTTATGAATTTGATAGAAATTTTCTCTCTATATTTAACCTAACATTTAAAACCCTAATAATAATTTATTATAAATATGGAAACAAACCTGGTCTATTAACTTATGTTTACTGTCATTACGTGTAAATAATTTCATGTAAGTACTGTATATTTCCTAAATAAATGAAAATAAAAATTATATAAAATGAAAATAAAAATTATATAAAATGAAAATAAAATAAGATAAATATGACCAATAACCATGTATCACCCTCCCGCACTAAACTCAAGTGGCTTCGTTTTAATCAACGTATTTAATTTCAATCACCCTCACTACTCCATAATATACCTCACAACCCTTCTGCTCCCAAATATCTGGCCGAACATTTTTTTTACCTCTCTGACTTCTGCACTCTTCTCAGAATAGAACACTCTCTATTCTTTGTCATATACCTCCTTTTTCGACAACTCGTTTTCTGTCCAAAACGCCAGTCTCTGGAACGAACTATCCCTTTCAGTAAAAAATGCACCATCTCTATCCACTTTCAAGAAGCGCCTAATGCATCCTTATCTATCCTTAGTACCTTGATTTCCCTCCATATATCCCCATCCTTCTAGATCGTCTCCCCTCTTGCTTCCAAAATTCCTCTCCATATCTCACTTTTCATAGTTTAATATTTTCTATTAAGTATATTTTTTTTTTTGTTCCGTACATCATTTTTGTACAAGTACTCTCTGCCCACTAATCTAATAGCTGTGAATAAGGTTCGTAGACCGACCCACACCACCCTGTTTCTAGTTGGTTGGAAGATGTTGCTTTTTAGCAATAAACCCGCCGCCATTGTAAAATTAAAAAAAAATATATATCAATATTATTGATATCCCAACAGAGACAGAGAAACTCTGGAAACGAATGTGGGTTATCTAGGCGTTTACAAGTCATTGGCTGGGTTAAGTGGCCACTTGATGTACTACAACATTTCCCATTCCGCCCATCATCTGACAACCAAATATGACAATTTTTTTAAACTACTATATTATATCGAGTTGGTAAGAGAGTATCCACATTTGAGTTGGTTTTTATCGACAGTTTTTTAACATTTTTTTCCTCTAGTGACATCTGTTGAGAAGATGGTTAAGCATTTTTTTGGCAATCTTCTTCATTGGTGTAGGTAAGGTTTTTTCCGAGCTTTATTACTTACTAGAAGACGCCTGAAGATGTCTCTCCAATTTTTGTTTTTGCTTTATTTTAACCAGTAAATATTTTTAACAACATTCGGTTCCAGAGTTTCTTTGTCTCTGTTGGGATTCTTTCAATAATATCGGATATCAGCCCAGCATGGGTATAATCCAGTAATTTGTCTACAAGTATTTGTATACGTTCAAAATGTTGTTAAAAATATATTAATAACTTAAACGTTGTATCAGTGCCGTACAATCGATCCAAAGATTTTAACCAAGCTCGCATTCAAACTTTAATTTCCTTTTAAAATTCTACAATGATTGCTTTTGTAAATCTACGGGTTCCACACGTCAGCCTTCTTGCCTCGGTTTCGGTTACGTTATTCAATAAATAATGAATAACGTGGAAGTTCCACGACTCCGCGGGTGAGAGTGGGCTGGAATGGAATTAGAATGGAACTATCTCGTGATGTCTGGTTCCATTTCTCCTCAGTGACAAGCTGTTCTGTCTCCTGATATGATAGTCGTCATGCTATCGTGACGTCACAAATGGCTGGCATGGTTTTACTCACCCTCTTCCTGACCACAGACAAATTTTAAATATTCGAGATTGAAAATCCATCGTGTGTCAAAATAAATACTTGAGTGTGTTCAAATACTTTGCAGATAAGGGCTTTTGCTAAAATGCTTAGCATTTTCTTAATGGATGGCGGCGAGAATTCACAAGTTAAGCGTCCCGCCATTTCACGTTTATATTACACAACTTCTGCGCTTCGATTCTGTAAGTGTTTTTAAACTACTGCGCATACGATTTTGTACTGAATTCGTATGCGCAGAAGTGTCTAAAGCCCGCTATATATGGGACAGTTTACTACACAGTTTTCTGTGCAGTCTGAAAACGGTCCGTATAAAGCTAAAACTGCATGAAAAACTGTGTGCTAGTGTCAGATTTAAGCTGACATGACAGTCAATGTTTTTTATGTAAACGTTTAAGTAGACATTGGTTTATTGTATGCTTTTAAATACGTAAAAAACCAATAACATATTTACATTATTAGCTAAATATACAATTTCCTGAGAGCAAACATACGATAATAACTTACAATCGCGTTTCAAAAATACACATATTTAGCGTGTCTTTTGACAGAAGTTTGACAGACTGCACAGTTTTCTGAACAAGAAACTGTGTAGTTTTCTGAACAAGAAACTGTCTCATATAAAGCGGGCATAAAACCTTAGAGAATCGCACCGCTGATAACTGGTAGTAATGGATATTAAATACAAGGTGGAATTGGGAATGTTGTAATACGTTAAGTGGTCGCTGAACCTAGCCAATAACAGGTTATAAAACCAGTAAATGCCCAGATATCCATATTCCTCTTCAAACTTCTTTAGGTGTCAATTGTAATTAAATAATCATCATCAATCCATTTCTGCTTCCTATGTGTAGCAAATGGATTTCTCCAACTGACTCCATGCTAAGCGATCGGCTGCCAGCTCCGTGCGTCTTCCCAAGTCAGGTCTCGTAGTTCTGATGTAAACTGTCGACGGATTATCAGCAGGAGATCAATAAATGATTGGACGAGAAAGTAAATAATCTAGTGGCCTCCGTAGAGTAATGGATATGACGCTAGGACTCACGGTACGGAGATGAGAATACAAAAATTCAAAAGTGATTTTTCTGTCTGGGTGTTTGTGATGTTGTTCTCTGTTAATGGGCCCTCTGGCCCGTTGAGTAAGTTGAATAATAATATTAAAAAATTTGGTCTTTATCAAGGTATATCTAATCTAGTAATCATTGAAAAATATTCCTTGAGTTATCCAGTTGAGTGTATATAGTTTATTATTTATGTAACACTCGTTTTTAATCGGGGACGAAGTACATAAGTGACATATACAGTATTTGTATGCCAAATTCCCAAAAACCTTATTTATTAATATAATACAAAAAGCTCCTTTCGAAAATTCACATTTTTTCCATTTAGAATAAAAATGAAGTGAACACTAAAAAATGAAAGGAGGGCTTTACAAGCTTTTTCTTTTAATGGCACTTTGATAGACAAGGTGATTATATTCACATTTTGGGTGAAATAATGTAATGTTGGTCTCCTCTCTTATAAAACCTCCTGGTCTTTTGAGTTGGTTAAAATAAACCAATCAAATACAAGTTAGTAGAAATAGAATTGAAAAATAATGGTTCAGTGACTTTGCAATTTTTTTTGACACGAGATGAAAAACTAACCCACGATATAAATATTGTTATTATGGAAGTTCCATTTCCAGTCTGTAGTTCCAGTTAGACTATCGATTCCACAGTTTAGTGGAATAAGAAATGCAAACACGAAGTAGGTCGACATTTTACTTTATGTATGATTTAGCCACAAATACCAAGATTGTCGCAATCTTTTCAACCGGGTATAATTTTCGTTTATTTATGATATTTGGGAAATAACATAAACACGACAGAATATTATACAATAAAAAGCATGATTAGCAATTTGAGAAAGAGAAACAATAATTGTTCTCTTTCCCGTTCCATATCTTCCATTTTCAGAGACGCCATGTTTTTAAAAAATTGTTTTCAAATTATGTATTTTTCTTCTAAACGATAATTTTTACACGGAGATGTTTAAAAGTGCAAAACTCAACACACCATAAATTAAAAGCTTGTAAAAGTGAGAAGAATTTTTTTTAAGTGTTAAAATTAGGAAGTTAATGTACTTACAAAATTTAAAAAATAGGCAATAAACGAGTTCTTAATACCAATGAAATCACCTGGAAATTATTGTGATTAAAAACATAAAAAATAATGTAAACGTAAAAAAATATTATAAACGGAGCTTATAAAAACGGATTAACCGCAAATGGATGCTTTTAAAGCACTCGTCTCCTAAGCGCACAAAAATGGTCGCACTGAAAAAATTGTTGATGCGTGGAACCAGAGAAGTAGCTATGTATTTTTTTCTGTTTTAGGCGCTTCTTACATCAAAAATAATGATTTGTTTGGGCGGGAAATCGCGATTACGATATTTGAAAAATTAATTACTGACAAAAAAGTAGTACGTTATCCATCCAGCCAAACACAATTTCCAACTGATTTCAAATTTTTAAAGCGTACGCTTTGTATATGATTGATTTTCAATGAAAATACATGATTTTATAATATTAATTGCAATAATATTTTAGCAATTTTTGAAAGAAAAAAAAAGCACTTAATTGAAAAATACGTGTTGTATATAGAAATGTAAAAAAAAAACATTTTTATGTAATATGTATAAGAAAGAGCGATTAAGTTTCAACAATTTAATTCGAAATGGACTCTGAAACAATTTTATTTTACGAAAATCGGATACTTAAAAAAAAAAACTAACTCATCCTCCAATAAGAACAATAATTGATGTTTAAATAACAATAATTAAAAATATTAATAATATCTAATTACTAAAACTTTGTGTTGAAAATGTTGAAAAAAACGAAAAATGCACTTTTCCTTGCAATTTTGTAGTCAAATTTTTTTTTTTATATTTTTATTTCGTCAACCAACTAGATAAATATTCAATCATTTATATGGTTTTCAAAATTTTATGTTAAGCTTGGACACTAAAGTTTAGTTTGAAAACTGCCTTTTTTTGCTCCGCGCTGGATGGATCGCCTTTATGAGCATAAAGATAAAGGTTGATTTGCAGTTGAATTTTTTTTTTTCGACCAGTATTTTTGAATGAATATTTTTGTCGACCAGTATTTTTTAATGAATAATTTTTGTCGACCAGTATTTTTGAATGAATAATTTTTGTCGACCAGTATTTTTGAATGAATAATTTTTGTCGACCAGTATTTTTGAATGAATAATTTTTGTCGACCAGTATTTTTGAATGAATAATTTTTTTCGACCAGTATTTTTGAATGAATAATTTTTGTCGACCAGTATTTTTGAATGAATAATTTTTGTTTTTTGCAGAGTGGTGATATGCGCGTGGTGGGCGCGGTGAGCGTAGCAGCGCTAGCGCGGTGGGGCGCGGGGGCAGAGGAGCGCGGGGCTGACTACAGCGCCTGCGGGCCCCGCCACCCACGGGCCCCTTTCCCGGAGGACCAGGCCCTCAACAGGAAGGTTGTCCTCTGGTCAGTAGTCCGACATTACTCGCAGAAAAAGCATGGTTATAACGAAAAAAGAACATTTATACAGGTTGTCCTGCAGCTACCAAGTGCATGGTCTAAATTTAAGCATATGTAATACAGGGTGTAACAAAACTCGATGTACAAGCGGGAAACCAGTGAATCTACATCATATTTGGAGTCGATTTTGTAGATTTTTAAAATTATTTTTTTACCCCTGGTTTTCGAGAAAATTGTTCAAGAAGTTGATTTTTTTTTCGGTAAATATTTGCGATTGTTATCAAATATCATTTATTTAGTCAAATAAATATTATTCGTGAAAAAAACAAAATAAAAAACTGCATTTTAATGAGAATTAATGCAATTTTATTTTGAGAAGGAAAAAAAAATTTCGACCCTGATTCAAAAGTCATATACACATTCGACTCCAAATATGATGTTGATTCACCAGTTATCATGTTGTACTACGATTATTGTTACCTTATGTATATATAACAAATGATATACAGGTGATACATTATGCTATTCTTGTACTCTAGGCATGGAGATATATCCCTGTTGGAAGTAGACGCTATAACCAATACAACCAACGAGTCACTTGATGAGCAGAATATTGTTAGTGAAAGGATATTCGCGAGGGCTGGTTCTGGACTGAAAGAAGAAATTCATCTTGATGTCAAAGGTAACATTAACACAAATTAATCAATTAATAGTCAAAGAAGAAACCGAGTGCTAGAAATACCGCATTGTAAATCAAGACTTGCTCAGAGACATGCACATTGCATTGCTCCCAGTTAATTAATTCTTTTTTAACTGAGAAAAAAAAGGCATTGTCAAATTTTGCTAATTTTTCACCTTTTAAAAATTAACACAAAGCTGGATAAATAGTGTAAATGTAGAATCATTCTTCTCTGTTATCTTATAGTTTATAATTATTTCCTGCTTTTTCTTCTTCTTGTACAGTATTATTTTTTTAAATTTTATATTATATATTATTCTCTTATTCCTAAATTATTTTTTTTTTTATATAAATATATCAATAGGTATAATGTCTTTTATTTTTAGATTATTTTTTTTCTTTTGTCTCTCTTGCATTAAATTTTAAAATTGCCGCATGAAAGAGTGTGAACAAATTCACATTGACATTCAGTATACCCATGAACGGGCTATGCCTTGGTGGGATTTTTGTATTTTTTTTAAAAATATGTATATGTGCATTTATGTATTTTTGGTAAACCAAAATTTTTTTGAATTTTTTTTCACAACAAAACATAAATAATGTTTACATCTTGATTAAGTTGATGCAGCCCCTGCTGCGTAGGATAAGGGAAAAGGAAAGGATTTTCTGCGAGTTTGAATGATTTTTGTCATAGTTTCGTTTTGTTACTCTTAAAAAAATCATGCTTGGACAACTTTTTTAGAACTGACATTTTCCTATGTTCTGTATCATTCGTGTGTAAAATGCTTTCCTCTGCATGGTGTTTCCCAGTGAGTGCGTTTTTAAAGCTTCACTAGTTGAAAACAGACAATTATTGCGAAATTCTAGAGCTTGTTTATTTGGACTTGTACATTGTGTGCCCCATATTTAATTTTGTCAGCTACAGGTTTCTATACTATTGTCATAGCCTAAAAAATGGGGTTGCCAGTAAATTATGGGGCATCTGACAACTAACTGTCAACCCTACTTCTTCATCGTAGTTTTAAACCTGTGGATGGCAATCCTTGCACACTTGTTCCTGATATATTCCCGTCGTAATGTATGTCCAGATAACCGATTAGTAATTTCACTTGTTTTGATTTCAGAGTGTCGCACGGGGGACGTGAAGGTTACATCTGGTCACAACTTACCTGCTCGATTCATTATACACACAGTAGGCCCACAGTATTCTGCCAAGTATCATACTGCTGCTGAGAACACGCTTCATTTGTGCTATAGGTATATTATATTCTCGTTGTATGTTTAAAAGAAGTAATTATTAAGAAATCATTGGTATCAATGAGACTTTCTACAAAGATAATACATGATTTAATTAACTAACTAACTAGCCATTACGCCATTTCCCCAAAGAGGTAGACAGAGAGGATTTTATTTGGCTTTTATTAAGTACCTAATCCTTTCCTCTGAATTACTAAAAATATTAAATTTACTCTAAAATGTTGAATCTTGATGTTCGAACTAAAAAGTATTATTAAAATGATTTTACATCCAAATTACTTTTTCGAACAGAATGAAATTTTTAGCACTATATGACTATTAGCGCCATCTATCTATCATATAATTGTACTGTTGTTCCGCGTACTAATATATTGTTGTACTGCGAGGTTCGAATATTTGATAAATAGGTAGCTTTCTTTAGGAACTAGGTAGTTACAATTTTTTCAGCTAGGTGGCTATGTTTTTTTTTTTTAATTTATTGCTTTAATTCAATTTGCGTTATATGAATATATTTTAATAATTAACAAAAGTTCTATGCATTCCTTTATTTTTAGAAACATCCTCTTCAAGGCCCGGGAACTTGGAATCCATTCCCTTGCAATCTGTTTGGTTCACTCAGTACGAAGAAATTATCCATCAGATCTAGGAGTTCATATTGCTCTACGTAAGTATTAAAAGAAAGAATGCAGATGTCATAATTTTGAAAAGTTAAAAGCATTTTTAAATTAATTATTCTTACTGTAATTTTCAATTTCTTGTAATATTTAAGAATAAAACATCCATAAAAAATTCATGTATGCATATAAAACATTTGTAAGATGATCAGTCTTACGCTTCAGAACCAGTCCCAGGTGTCACACATGAAACATTAGCTACTGCAGTACAATTTCAAATAAATACTGATATTGATATTTTATTTTTAATTAATAGAAGAGATCATTTATGGCACCAATATCTGGCATAATTAAGGCGATCCATCCAGCGCGGAGCAAAAAAAGGCAGTTTTCAAACTAAACTTTATAGTCCAATAATAAGCTTAACATAAAATTTTGAAAACCATATATAAGATTAAACATTTATCTAGTTGGATGATGAAATAAAAAAATATTAAAAAAAAAAAATATTTGACTAAAAAATTGCAAGGAAAAGTGCATTTTTCGTTTTTTTCAACATTTTCAACACAAAGTTTTAGTAATAAGATATTATATTCTAATATTTTTAATTATAGTTATTTAAAGATCAATTATTGTTCTTATTGGAGGATGAGTAGTTTTTTTTTTTAAGTATCTGATTTTCGTAAAATAAAAGAGTCCGTTTCGAATTAAATTGTTGAAACTTAATCGCTCTTTCTTACACATATTACTTTTAAAAATGTTTCTTTTTTTTACATATCTATACAATACAACATGTATTTTTCAATTAAGTGCTTTTTTTTTTTAAATTGCTAAAATATTATTGCAATTAATATTATAAAATCATGTATTTTCATTGAAAATCAATCATATACAAAGCGTACGTTTTGAAAATTTGAAATCAGTTGAAGAAAATCAGAAATTGTGTTTTGCTGGATGGATCGCCTTAAGTAATAATTATACTTACCTCAATTCACTTTACTTTCCAGGTACAATCGGCGTTTCCTCGAGCGCTACGGTTCACAGCTTCACACCGTGGTGCTGGTGGCCCCCGTGCGGTGCGAGCTGTCGCTGCTAGAGGCCCTCGCCCCCCTGTACCTGCCCCGGGGGCCGCTCGAGGAGGCCGGAGCGCGCTGGAGGCTGCCCCCCGACACCGGGGGCGCCCTGGGAGAGCCTGTCCTGCCCGACAGGCAGATCAGGATCATAGATAACCCGCAACATACTGTGATGGATGGTAAGATTTAGTTATAATATTTCAATGCGTCAATAGCACAAAAACCTATTTATAAAATTGCAAACGTTGTGAAGAGGAGACAGTAACTCTTTACTTATATAGTAAATCAGATACAATAAAGATTATATAAATCTTTAACTATGAGTTGTAGATATATGCCCAATAAACAATATTCAAGAGGCCAATGTCATGTGTTTTTTTATTATTTTTTATTATTATATTTATTTAGTTCTATATAATTTTTACAAAGACTAATATTATTATTATTATAACACTTCAGTTTTTTTTTTACATTACTATTATACATTTTTCAATTTAGCTATAATATGATACCTACACTTATTTATTTATTTATTTATTTACGGCACATGCCTTTTACAAAAAATACACTTTAAACATAGCATAATACATAAATTTAATATAAATATAGAATAGTACTCTTGTGCTAAATTGTAACAATATTTTTTTTTTACATTAGTATAAATAATATATCGAAGTATGCTTCAAACGAATACACAAGAATATATATAAATATAGTGAAATATATTATCAGTTTACACTGTACAAATAAAAGTATTGACAGGAGTTTTCAACCCATTACAAAAATTTTAATTTTAAGAAATTTCTAAAAGGAAAAAAAAGAAATAATAACAAAACAGAAAGCAAATTCCAACCAAATATACGCGATAAATAAAATGCAACAATTCTTCAAATAAATTTACTAAGTATATCTATGATATACCACGAATTTTATTTAATATAATTATATATGTAAATATATATAAAATATAATAAATTAATATAATAATGAATATATTTTTCACACATATATTTTTTTACATTTAACCCTAAATAACTTTACATTTTGTTCATTTCTTATTTCATCAGGAATCTCCTCATACATTTTAATGCCCTTATACATAAGACAATTCTGTGACATAGCTTTTCTTTTCTTTTCTAATCTTATATTTTTTTAACCCTCTTGTTGCATATTTATGAAAAAAGTCATTGTTGCTGAATATTCCTGGCAATCTATGATAATCTATAGCAGAATTGACATGATTACAAACCATCCCATGACAAGAGGTATGGAAATGTTCCCATGAACATAGAGAGATTGATTTGTTCAATCTAATTATTGAAGGATACAAACAATTAGGTAATAAGGGGAATTTTAAATTCCCTCGGAAAGGGCACAAAGTAAAAGAATTTAGTAGATAGGTATCAGTTTGGTGTCAAAAAAGTATGAAGCATGTATGTATGTACAAGTAAAGCTTTAAAAATTGTTTCAGGAAAAGTAGTTTTATGTGTTTTATGGTGGAATTCACTAACTTGATCCAAAATATGACTCTTAACTGTGGTTTGACACTAATTCTATCTACTACTTTGCTAATCTTATCTGATCCGGGTAATCACAACTCTCTATTGACGTACTGATTAATGTGTTCAGATTAAAAACCTTTTAGTAACTTACTAAACAATAATATTTTACTACTCAGTTTCGTTAGTGCAGTGTTTAGAAAAGTGTTGCTATTTCTATGGGTAAGTTAGTCGATATCTTGTATTTTATTTATACTTTTGTATTATCATCTAAAAAATAATAAACAGCATTTTGAGTGTGACAAAGTACTTGTAGACAAAAACAGGATTTGACCCACGATGGGCTTGGGTTCAATTACAATTGATACCTACTCAACAGAGGCGAGAAGTTTGAGAGGGAATATGGGTATCTAGGCATATACAGTATACAGGGATTATGACCTGTCATTAGCTGAGTTAATTGATGTATTACAACATTCCCTATTCTACCTTGTATTTGATATCCTGTACTTGTAGACAAAAACTGTATTTCACGTAACTTTGATGAACACATTTAATGAAACATAAAAATACAGAATGTTTTTATGCATAACTTCTGAATTACAATTAAAGAGTTAAAAGCAATTACAAGAATTAACAATTAAAAATATACAAAAATAGAAACACAATAAATTAATAACTATAGTTAATAATTAACTATAAGGTAGTTTATTTAAGAAAAACTTAAGGTTAACGTCAACAGTACGTACTCTAAATTTAACCGCTTGTGGTCTATTTGTAGATTCGCGGATTCAAATTGGAATCAAATCAATTGATTTTTATGAAAGCAAATTGAATGTTTATTTTTCTTTCACTTTCCAACTGAATTCCTATTTTCGGGTGTAGTAAATTATTTAAAACCTTTTAGAAATGGAAGTAAAAAACTTCAAATTCGGAGTTAGTTCCCACTTCCTTGAAGTGCAGTTTATGTGATATTTTATTTGTCAGTACTATTTTCTAAGAACCCTTAGTGGCTTACGATTGTAAATAAAAATCAATTCGTGGAATTTTTATACATATTACTATGCAAACATGAAAACCTTTTTTAATGCAATAATTTTTCGAAAACTTTAAACATAAGAGTACTTAGGTAAACTCACAAAATGCTAGTTTTATGTGTTTGCAACATTGCCATTGATTAGGTAAATGAAGCTTACTCAGTACGCCTATAATAATACGTAAATCATTTAAACGCAGCATTGTTCATGTCAAGAAAGTTCTAAACAAAAAAAACATAAATTCCAATTATTACGAAATATATTAGCAATAATTAGCAATATAGGCAGGGTTTTAGTACCGATCCGTAATCAGCGCACAAAATTTGGAGAGCGCGCTTTTGCGGTTGCGGGCCCTGTGGCTTGGAATGCCCACCAGAAGTGCGCAACTGTGAGAGTGAAGTGATGTTTCGAAAGAAACTTAAGACCTATATGTTCTCTAAATCTTTTCATTAATTTTGATAATGGTATTTTCTACTCAGAAATTGAGTTTTCACTCACTTTAAATTTCCCGAGCCGTTAATTCAATATTTGAAGCGCCCTTATACGAAAACGGCGCTATATAAATTATCCATAATAATAATGATAATAATAATGGGAAATGGTACGAAAATACTATCAATTTATATTTTTTGTAGAAAATGACCTCATGAAAGATATTTTGAGAAGTTTGTGTTCATTAGTCAGAAATAAAAGTACCTACTAATAATGCAAACATCACACCACGTTTAGTAATAATAAAATAATAATTATCTTCCGAGTCTAATTAATTTCATTTTTGTGATAAATATCGCGTGGTTATTTGTATGTAAATATTCATTCCGTGTATTGTTTACCGCGCCAACTGGTTAATGGTCTTCTCCGCTCGTCACTATTTACTGAAGATCAATGAAGATACACAGGTGGTTCTCTTTTTGCAAGAAGGTTTTTTTTAAAGTCTTCTTCTTCTTTTTTATTATTATTATTATTATGGATAATTAATATAGCGCCGTTTTCGTATAAGGGCGCTTCAAATATTGAATTAAAGGCTCGGGAAATTTAAAGTGAGTCAAAATTCAATTTCTGAGTAAAAAATACCATTATCAAAATTAATTAAAAGATTTAGAGAACATATAGGTCCTAAGTTTCTTTCGAAACATCACTTTCACTCTCACAGTTGCGCACTTCTGGTGGGAGAGCATTCCAAGCCACAGGGCCCGCAACCGCAAAAGCGCGCGCTCCAAATTTTTGTGCGCTGATTACGGATCGGTACTAAAACCCTGCCTATAGCTGTAGATGTAGCTGATCGAAGTGTGAGACGTCTTTCAGCTAGTTTATCTGGAATGCAAAGCTCTTTTAAATACTCTGGAGCGGCATCATGCATGGCTTTGTACATTAGCCAACAGAGAGTTTGTATTCTACCCTTTGTGGAAAGCGCAGCCAGTGCAGTTTCTTTAGCAGTGGAGTGATGTGGTCGAACTTAGAAATTCCGAAATTATTCATCCACTGCTGGACATAGCCCTCCCTCATGTTGGTCCACTGCTTTCTGTCTCGGGCTTTGAGCTGCCATCTGGCTCCTGCAGTACTTTTTATGTCTGTCCATCGTCTTGGTGGTCTTCCTACTAGTCTCCTAGCTCTAGGTCTTCAGTTAAGCAGGCGTTTCGTCTATCGGTCCTCACTCTGGCGTGCCACGTGTCCAGCCCATGTCCACTTCAGCTGGGAGATAGCTTTTATGACGCTATTTAAATAAGATCACAACACGAAAGACTGCGCCTAAAGCCAGCGTTAGAAATGTAGGTGTGACACTACGGATTTATTGACAGTCACAAAGCTTATAAATATATTACATTACCTATATTTTCAAACTATTTTCTAGGGGATCGTGACCGATTTTTAAAAAAAGATACAATGAAAATAATAATAATTCTATATTAATAAAGATAAATCGTTTTTTACAAGCACATATACCTAAGAGTTAAAAGGAGTTTTGCAAATTGACTGATGTATTCCGTTTAATTTTTGATATTCACACTCTTTTTATTTGGACTTTATGATGCGGGTTTCAATTTTCAGTGCATACCATTTAAGAAATGTGATTCAATGACATATTTGTTTTAAAAGAAATTGTTTTTTATCGGAATAGGTACCTTTATATCGTAATCAAGGTTTCATTGAATTTATTTTAATGAAGAAAAAAAAATCTTTTCCAAAAATGAACATCCTGTATTTTATCTGATACTCGCGTAATTATTGTGCCATTTATCCGTCAAAACGGTTAAAGAAAACACGTCTAAAGTAACAATTTTGTATCCAGCAAATTGCATTAAATTCCTATTATTGTAATGTGTAGATTATTTTATTTTCCAGTTGCCATTACTGGAGATATTATCGTTCACGTCGCTGAAAAACACGACTTGTGTATTATAATGATGCTCTATTTACAAAGTTATTGCAGACACGTTAGTGATAAGAAGCTTGTTCTAAGTTAATGGTGTCTAATAGCAAAAAATATAATTAAATTGTTTCAAAATGTGATCTTTAGTGAAATGTGACTAATAGTGGATGGTGTGAAGAAAGAAAGAAAAAAGTTCGGAGAGTAAGAATTCAAAATGGAGAATGACGGATTCGAATATTCATGTACGAATATCAACATAACGTTTATTCGCTTACTTTGTATTCAATTTTTCAAGTAGTGATGCGCATAACCGATTCTGAGAGTCTTTTCATTCAGTTATTGAGATATTCAGTTATTTCTACAACCGGTTTAGGTGTTATCGTAGTCTATTATGGAACTGGTATTAAAACGTTTCAAAAGAGACCGGAAAATCATTATCTAGTTACTAAAGTGGTCTTACCATTTCCTCAAAAGCTGTGTCATATATTTCCAAAAGCTATGTTAAGCCGCGTATTTTACATATTTATTTTGAAATTAACGTAATCAATATTTTTTGTCCAAAGAAACCTAAATATCTGCACATTAAAAATAGTATGAACTTTTTCAAGTAAAAAGGTTTTATTTTTCGTAAAAATGAATAGATGGATAGTTTCTGTTGTTTTTAGAATATATATTATATTTTATTCTTATAACCGATTACGCGCACCACTAATTTCAAGTTATCTTTATTTTCTATGGTATTGATGTTGAATGATGTTATAAAATATAAGTTTGTCTCTGGTTAAATTTTGAAACAAACACGTGACTTTTTTTATCTCGTATACCTTTGATGCGTATGAAAATACAGAAAGGCTTTTTTAAGATTTATGAACGTATTTTTATCACGATGCAAACACTTCGTACTAACTTGTGTTTTACGAAAATTTCTCATACAAATATGTGTACTAAGGAATTAGTATGAGTGAATATGTTTGCATTTTTGTACGGACACGAAAACACAATTATAAGCAAAAGTATATCGTATTTTTTCCTTGGAAATTTATCAAAGTAAACTTCAAATTAAACATTGTAATAATCCAGTCACAAAGGATTCAAATAACATGTGTCTTGCCCTTGATGAAACTATAATATAATGTAATATATTGTATTATCTTTTTTCGCGTTTCCTAAATTTTGCATCTATACATATCTTGCCTTAAATCCTCCCCTATTTACTCCAATAAAGCACATTTTCATCAATGTTACTGTATCAATAGAGCCTTAGAACCGAAAATCTTCTCGAGCTTATTGAAAGGGAGTTGCGTAGATAGTCGCACATTCCTTCAGGTACTTTTCAGGAGAGCTACTGAAAGTCGGACGAATTTATTTAAATTTATAATTTTGTAACTGCTTACTTATTTAGTATTCGGATTAAACTTGTCAATTTTTACTTAACTTGAATAAAAACCGATCCAACAGCTTAGCCTTCTGCTTGTAATATCGTCGAGCACATCTAATACTGGCGATGGGATCCTGATCACAGTATGATCATAAAAAAATAACAGAAAAACATTTGAAGTTTTAGCATTTTCCCCCTTTTTTTCATAAATCAAAATGTTTTTTTTCCGTTTAGTCTCTCAAAAAAACAACCAGTTATTATCGACTATCTCAGAATGTGCTCTTTTTTATATTTTTCTTCTTCCTTGGCGCTACACCCCAGGGTTGAATTTGGTCTCCTCCACAAGTGCTCTTCACTGGCTTCTATTTTTAGCCATCCTTCTCCAACATCGACGATCATATATCTATACTTATATCCTACATCCATAGTTCCACTTCTCAATTTTTAAAAATATCGTATTGTGGAAGCATTAAAATAAATACTGCCGATAGTTTTAAAGCTTATATATTGTGGACCACCGTGGTGAGTTACCGTTAGAAGGTCAAAATATCTCTCAGCTATTGTCCGAGCGTGTTCGGTGTAGCTCGGCTTGTTCATTTGTCTCGCGTCGCCCGCGTGACGTCATTTCTTCCGCCACAATATTACGTATGTAGGTAATATTAGCCTTACAATTTGGTCAATGTCATCCTTATTATTATTTGTCAGTTTTCAAAACTCGTGTGTGCCCAAGCCAATGCCGATGCGATGGGTTGATGGTCGATGACTCTATGCTGCAACATCTGTATTATTGATATTTCCTTCCAGCGGACGATGACACCCTGGAGCTGGAGGGTCTCAGCGCCACCTTCGGGCAGATGCAAGGAGATCTGGACAGGCAGAGACTCCTGGGCGAGCAGCGTGCTGTACTGGATCCTGTAGCTGAAGTCAGGGCGAGGCAGCTGGAACACCAAGAAAGGTCTGTTTCCCATATATCTTGTATTCAATTGTCACCTAGCAGGCTACCTTCTAGCAGATGTAAGGAGATCTGGACACGACCTAACCCATTGATTTATAATACACTTAGATTTGAACTGAACCCAAAAAATGAATGACACTTCAACTCCGTCAAAACCTCCGACTCCGCCAGACGCGTATTCAGTATTTCCTTAACCGCCGGCAGAGTCGGACGTTCAGAAAACATTCCGAAATGCCTTCTTGTGTAGTGAAACCTTGTAAAAACCGTACGGATAAAATTAAGAAAAAATATGGTGTTACTTTCCACATGTAAGCGTTTATTTATATTTGTTTACATAGCCTAAAATAATTATTATACAAAGAAAGTTTTCTTCTTAAATAATAGCAAACAGCCCGCCCTCAAGAAAAAAAAAGTCATTTTAGATGCATGGTAAAATTCATGAACGCTCCTCGTAAGGAACGGGTTAGTATTGTATACTGTTACTGTAACCCTGTATTTAGCCCATACCTTTTGCGGTGTGTGGGCGGATGCTTGGCGGCAGTCGAAGGGCTCTGATAGGTCGACCCGTGTAAGTGTATTGAGGTGCGGATTCTTCGTGTCATTACTTTTTCTAAATAATTTACTCTGCAAGGCAGATCTAAGTGTATTCTATATCAATGACCTAACCTGTATTTATACTTGTATCTTGTATTTATTTTATTTGGTATTAACTGACTAGAATACGTTCTACATAATATCTTTATTTAAAGTGTCTCTTATGTTTACGTGTGCATTATCCATCCAATCGATACCCACAATCAAATTAAAAAGCTTCATATTTGATCAAACGTGTGACACGATTGAATGTGATGTGATCTAACCAAAGAATCCGAAGGTCTCCACCTCCACAATATTGTGTTCAGGAACATTGCCTTCCTTGCCACAAATATTTTATGAGTTTACTGATTCTTCTAGTTTCTTCATTTAATATGTGCCAAAAGGCTAGGGTTTCGTTCCCGTTCCGGCAATTCCCCGGAATTAATGTATTTCCGATTTCAGGAAAATAGCTACGAGAATCCCGGTATTGCAAAATATTAAAATTGGCTTATTGTTTTCACATCGTGTTGAAATTCCTATCAGTTTAACTTAACATTCTCCAAGAACCTACCTATCGTAGAGGTATTAAAAACTCTTTAATGGGTATCTCAAGTGATAATTTAAAACAGTTTTAAATACCCTAGTCAACAGCTGGCTTGATTCAAGATATCCTCTTGCACATATTTATCTCAGTATTATCCATAAAATTTTAATGCAGAAATTTTACTTTTCATAAGAACGTATTTTTTGTAAGGTGTTTTAAAAATGCAAATACCTACTCGTATTATGATTAGAGACCCCTGCGCTGCAGCTGGTGAGGTATATCCAAAATATAAATGTTTCTTTTAGCTTTTTTTTCAATCTTTTAGCTGGCCACAATACTCAATCGTATTTTTTTTAAAATTAATGTAGATTTTTTTTGTTTAATCGTATTATTCTATTTTACACAATTTGAACCGACAAACATGTACGGATTTTCATTTCATTTTTACATTCGAAAAAAATTGACATTTTCTTAGATCCATTAATTCCTTTCTTGACTCCAAAATAGATGAAAATTTATGTTCCTTTGTACTCAAACCCCGTTAAAGTAATAACTATTACTCTTGTCTTCCAGCATTAATATCTTATTCGACCTACATAAATATATCCTATGTTTTTTCCCTTGACCTATCAAGAGCCTGTGCTATTAATTTCTGTTTATTTTGATTCCATGGGTCTCATTATTTGATTCACCAATTGATCAAAGATCTTAGCGGAGTTGTACTAAGGATTTTCGGAGAATAAAACTACCGAATAAACCCTTCAGTTTTTGGAAAATATACGTGCTACTTTCAACAAAGGTCAATATCTCCATCTCAAGTAATTCCTGTACTTTATTTGTTTAAATCAACAGATAGTGATGAATTTAAATGACACTTTTGGTCTAATCGAAACCGGTAGGGGGAGTTGTTTAAATGTATACTTCATATTTATTAATGGCTGTTGATTTCCAATGCATAAATAAATTGATGCTTATAACTTTTACAGTGTGTCCAAATATTTTCATGCTATTTTATTTTTCCTTTGTTTTATAAAATAATAAAACTGTCGTTGAGTTAGAAAATTACCCATTGACGATACACCGACCACAAATACTTTCAACCTTTGAGACGTGACCAAATAATACGCACGAAACTTATTAAATTATCACTAAAGGAGTCCTATTGAGTTTATCCTACATGAACGTGTTAATAACGCTAACTGGAGACTTACATAATGCGGACTTTATACGAGACAGAAAACTGCACAGTTTCTTGTTCAGAAAACTGTCCAGTTTCTTGTTCAGAAAACTGTGCAGTCTGTCAAAAGACACGCTAAAAATGTGTATTTTTTAAGCGCGGTTGTAAGTTATTATCGTATGTTTGCTCACAGAAAATTGTATGTATGGGCACTTTGCAACAATAATTAGTATATAAATGTTTCAATCATTGATTTATTTAGATTTGAACTGAACCAAAAAATGAATGACACTTCAACTACGCCAAAACCTCCGACTACGCCAGACGCGTATTCAGTATTTCTTTAACCGCCGGCAGAGTTGGACGTTCAGAAAACACTCCGAAATGCCTTCCTGCGTAGTTAAAACCGTGTAAAAACCGTACGGATAAAATTAAGAAAAAAGATGGTGTTACTTTCCACATGTAAGTGTTTTATTTATATTTGTTTACATAGCCTAAAATAATTATTATTCAAAGAAAGTTTTCTTCTTAAATAATAGCAAACAGCCCGTCCTCAAGAAAAAAAAAGTCATTTTAGATGCATGGTAAAATTCATGAACGCTCCTCGTAAGGAACGGGTTAGTATTGTATACTGTTACTGTAACCCTGTATTTAGCCCATACCTTTTGCGGTGTGTGGGCGGATGCTTGGCGGCAGTCGAAGGGCTCTGATAGGTCGACCCGTGTAAGAGTATTAAGGTGCAGAATCTTCGTGGCATTACTTTTTCTAAATAATTTACTCTGCAAGGCAGATCTAAGTGTATTCTATATCAATGACCTAACCTGTATTTAGACTTGTATCTTGTATTTATTTTATTTTGTATTTACTGACTAGAATACTTATTAGATCTTATTAGATATTATGTACTATTTATTACCGCCAGAGATGGCATCCAGACACTGTTCCAAAATGCACTAGATTTGTGTTGAAAATATCAATATTGTTAGCAAACTCGTTAGCCAGTGCGTGCATTCTTCGTATCGGTGAGTTAGCACTGTAATTGGTCGATGATTGTATATCAATGGTTTCAATATTTTTAGATACTTAAGAGATAGCCTATAAGTGGACTATATTGTTAGAAATTAATGTTGTATATATTTAAAATAAGTGTATATCTGTTGGCTGTCCAGCGTCACAGTGTCACAGAGATTATTTTTTATCAACGTGAAAAACATATTTATACCATTATTTATCGTCCGCCTTATAGTTTAGTTTCTTGCACATTGCGTTGAACTACTAAGAATGAGGTCTCGGATTCGATACCCAATGGTGCCAATGTGAAATATTAATATTAATATACTTTCTCACATTAATATTTCATGGCTGTTACCCTAGACGGGCACTGAAGCCTAGGACAGATCATTTTCCTTTTTATAATAAATCGCCAAGATACCAAAAGTGTTGCAATGCAGTGCCGTATGTATAAAATATTGTCAATTTGTGAATTAACTCGAAATTCATGTACACAGTTTTTTTCTTACTCATTTATTACTACTACTACTACTTTCCCTTATCTGCTTCCAATGGTGCATAGGGCACTGCATTAGTACACCAAGTGCAGTGAATCTTAATGATATTTTCACACGAAGGCAAGATGATCAGCTCACGCTTAGAGTCGGTCTAAGACGATAATTTTTAATGTGAAAAATGACATTGAAATTAATATTTTAATATTGACCTCGTGCATGGTAGCCCAACGCGCTAACGTACGTACATACACAACGAGGGCGGCCTCATTTAATAATAATGACGGACAATCCACTGCTACGAAATTGAATTTTAAA